>JASANG010003558.1:0-59866 GCA_030248215.1 Enoplolaimus lenunculus | reverse complement strand
TAACACTATGCGGAACCCGTGGCACCCAAAAATAGTTGATTTGTTAATTTAGGCTAATTTTCGCTAAACAACGTACTAATGATAACATGTCCAAGCTCATTCTTACGCTTAGGCAAAAGTTATATATATATATATATATATATATATATATATATATATATATATATATATATGTGTGTGTGTGTGTGTGTATGTATATATGTATGTATATATAGCCTCTGCCTAAGCGTAAGAATGAGCTTGGACCTAAGCCTATGCAAAAAATTAGTCTAAAGTTGTTTAAGCAAAAAATTAGCCTAAAGATTAAGCAATAGACTATTCTAGATCCACAGAAAAACGTTCCGCCCATGATGTTGATATGAGCCAAATGGGTTATCAAAGCAAATTGATTTAGGTTCGTTAAGTATATATATATATAAATCGGTAAATTGGAAACGAATGAAACTTTTGTTAATACTGGTGCCGGTACACGAGATGTAACCGTTGATTACTAAGCTCTAGTGTCGATTTGGTGGGGTAACGTGCAATTAATTGTTGCTTTTTTTTGTTTTGTGTATATTGCATTTAATGCATGCATTAACACTGCAGGTTATATGTTATATAATCGTAAATATAATGCAGTGAACTATAATTGCGCTGCATTTAGGTGTACGCAGCGGCGCAGTGAATACGTAGTTGCGGTGTTTGATGTGAACGTCCAGACGTAAGTTTTTGAAGTCGGGGAAAATTGTACGGAAAATATTTAGAAACAATGAACGACGCAACGTTATTGTTTTTGGGAACGAACGGGACTGTATTGCATATTAAGGTAACGGAATATGTTGATGTTGCATTGCAGTGTTCAATTTGAAGCGAGTGTGGTATGTATTTATGTTTGCAATTTATAATGTAATGCAAAACGTGTATAATGCCCCAAACTTCACGGCCGGCCACCCATCTCAAACTGTCTTCATTGATTGCGTAATCCTCGCCACAATGCTATGAATATATATATATATATATAAATATAATCGGTCATTAACATTGAAGTGTACAAACACATTCATATATTGGCCCATGTTACTTTAAGGGGCGTCCAGGATTCTGGTGGGTCGATAAAAGAGTAGGTTATGTTGCTTTAAGGGTCGTCCATGTTTCTGGTGGGTCTATAAAAGAGTAGGTTTAGATTCTAGATTACATTTTTTGCTTAGGCTTAGGCGTAGGAACACATTTCTGCAACGCTTAGGCGTAGGAATACGCTTAATCCACTGTGTTACGCCCCTAAAAGTAACATCGGACCATATATTCATATAGGCCAGCGAAAAGATGACTGCATTAGATATTGGACAGTTTGATGGTGGAGTAACCTTTTTAGTGACCCGTCATGCTCCGAATGTAAAATGAGGTGCCTAAAAGGCACTCTAAGGGTGGTGCTATACCGTATGGTGACGGATGGCGGTGCCGCACAAGTACAGCGCCACCCTATACAAAGGCTTGTTGCGTTGTGCAATACGCACGGAAATGAATCGTACGGTCGGTCTTGCTCATTTTAGTGTTGTTTTTCGTTTTATTATGACCAACAAATACAGTTTAATCGTGTTTTGTAAAATCTAAAATTCGCTACATTTAAATATGTAGGTACGCGTCGAAAATCGCTAATCAACAGAATTGGAACAAAATGAAGCAACGCAGTTATAGACAGATGTCAAAATGTATTTATTTTAATTGCATTCTGTGTGAAAATTTGGAATGTAAATTTTTAAAATGGATTATTTTCATATTTAAACCAGTATGTACATTTGCTGCGGGTCTAGTGTCGATGGTGTATCAGGCGGTTGGGTATGAAAGTTGCATGGTTTATGGGGGCAGGCGTATGGATGGGTGACGTGCAAGCAAGTTTGATGTATAGCGGAATCAGTCGGTTATAATAGCTGGAGGGCTGGAAATTCAAGTGACGTGACGACGGGCTCAAAGTGACGTGGCGTTGTAGACTTATCATAATTATTGAGCTAGTGCCACGTCGACATTGTAAAAATTCTATAGTACCTACACGTCATGGCGCATCCGGTCCATGTAGAGAACAGGGCCGGAACAGTAGTATAAGCATATTCCTAAGCGTAAAAAAGTAAGGATGATCCTATTCCTAAGCCAAAGCCTAAGCCAAAGCACACAATTTAGTCTAAAGCTTGAATTGACTATTACAGCCCCTCCGGAAAACGATCCGTCCCTGTTCTAAACATGGGCCCCACTTCCGGCCGGTTTTTTACTTTGAATTAAATATTTCGTCAAATTTCAGGATTTACATTCGTATATCCTATATTTTAAAAAATCTGAACTGAGAAAAAAGATTTGAGTGCTGCTGTTGGTTTTAGTAAACCCATCATATGTGAGATTAATATTTTGCTTTCAGTTATTATGCTTTTGCATTTTTGTACGCTTTCTATGTTCACTTTCCATACGCAATTTGCTAGTAAATGCATTGTTTTGTTTAAATTATAACAGGGGCGAAGGCGAAAAGGTATACTTAGTATATTTTTGTAATGGTCACGGTACAACCGGAATTCCGATTACGGTAGGGAAATTTGGTATTTTTCACTATCCGCTTCCCGTAATAAATATGGTAGGTTTTCACCGGATTTTTGGGTATTTTCGGTATTGAAAATTTTTCACATTCGAATATTTGGAAAAACTTAGCATAAAATCCAAGTTATTTTTCTAACATTGTCTGAGTGTAAGGTTGCGACCGTAAGTAGGTATACCGAAGCCGGAGGTCAACGAAACTCGGCGGAGGTGAGGCGAAATTAGGTAAAATTTCACAGATTAGCGTCAAACGTTAAAACTTGACAACATATTGCAGATATTGGCTAAAATTTACTAATTTACAACCAATGTCACCTCACCGGCAAGTTTCGTTAACTTCCGGCTCCGGTATTCTTCACATCCGGTTGCACCCTGGTACCCTATATTCGCGACAAGCGTCGATCTTGCGACAAATATGGCAATCGATCCGCTACCTTAAAAACCGTTGAGCTACGCAGCAATGCAAACTGTTCGATACAATAGCTTTAGCTTGTATGCAGTAGTTTGTTACTATTCAAGGTACGTATAAAAATATGCTTCCGACTCTTGTGCAGACATGGTGAGCGTCCCTCCGTGCTACAACCGACACCGTTACTTGAAAAATAAAATATGCTATTTCAACTTAGGTGTTTTGTGCAGTAAAGCCTGGGTGTAACATACCGGTCGCGATTCACGCATACCGATATTTAGGTTTATTCTTTCGGAAATGACACATGTTATTCCTTTACGTATTGAACTCAAATAAAAATATCGATCCCGATCGCTCCCTAAAAGTTTTGCCGCAGGATCCTGTTTTAAATTTGGGTAGTGCACTTTTTAGCTTTTTGGAATCTATAATTTTTTAAAAAAGCTTAAAACAAAATGTTTGGCAACACTTCGCAGAATACTGTTCAAATTAGCAAAATTACCAAATTTCATAATCTAAATTTGCCACACTTGCGGTTAAGCAAAAATTGTTTATCTCCAGCTGTGGTTTTCTCACATTCGGGTTGTACCCTGCCACAAGGCAGATCACAAATTGAACGTTAGACCACAGTTTTCTTTATTAAATAATCTCACTTAAATAACACAAACAAAAATTGACAAATTATTGTTTCTACAGCATTTGATGGAATTCACAGACATAGCATAAATGTGATTTCACGTTTCTGATGATTCACAAACCTTTCCTACTTCTGACTGATGATAGATTTTTAAACGAGGTTTATAAAAATTAGTGACATCAAAAAATACAATTTGAGGAGCCAGCGTAGTCACAGGGCGGGCGGGAAGGTGTGTCCCCCTCTGAATTTTTTTACAGTTTAACTTTTAGAAAAAATGCGATTTTATTACCATGGTCTAAAATGTAAAAAAATAATATTTAAACCCCCCCGAACAATCCTGGGCCCGCCAATGTTACGAGCATAAGAATAAGCAAAATTATTCTCCAGATTAAAGCTTTAAAGCCTCGGCACATCGATGTGTAAAACTAAGCCAAAGCGACAAATGTACAGCCTACGCTCATCGTATTGCAGTCCCCCAGTGAACAGTTTCGCCGCTAAAGTAAAATGTGGTCACCTTTGGATCACAATACAGAAAAATGATAATTGATTTTACTACGGTCGGTATATTTAAACGAATAGTAGACCTTATATATTTTAACAAATCGATTTTACAGTAAATTCACACATGCCATGAAACGCACACTTTTAGACATCAATTCGACACAAGATCTCCCCTTTAAGATCGTTCACTCTTCGCAGCTCTACTCCCTGTACACGGCACCGTCCTCCAAACCGTGACACACTCACCGCGGATTCAATCTTACTCAGCGCTTTATCTGATTTCGGTTTCTTCATCCTACCTAGAGTAATATGAAAATGATCAGGAACCATTACAGTAACGCCGTCTATCCGTCGCAAACAATTCACAACACAACTTACCAATCGTTTAAGTTTTTCTTGATCCACTTGACCGATTAAAACAGTCTGTTTCAAAATGGCTAAATTGGTCACTTCAATTAATGAAGATTTACACCAGTTCACCAGATCTTTTGAAACATCACGCAATGCATTACAAACCGCGCTTTCACCGTCGTTTCTCTGCTGTTGATCATTAATTTGAAATTTAAGTAGAGCCAGAGTTATATGCAGCGCAGCCGGATCGTACATTTTCTTAACCACATCTGGGAACCCGACCGCAATAGAATCTTGAACCATAAGCGATTTTTGTACAATTTGAGCATCTGTCACCGGTACATAGACAAACAAATCATACTGAACTGATTCCAAAACAGTTGTTTCACCTTCTACCCCACTCGCAGTCGTCTGACCGTCAAAGTTTCCGACGACGTCTCCCAAGCCATTACTACAGCACTCATTTTCGCTATCGGATTCAAATCCATACGACTGATCTTCAGTTGCAATAATATCCAAAATTTTTGGCTCACTGCCAGCTGATCCAAAAACTGCATCATATCGCGAGGTGTGGTCCCAAACAATAACATTACGATATTTAAAATATTGAATACGATGACGTGGAATTGCTGCATCTTGCGGATCGACAGTGTTAAAATTTGACCAATCAAAATCGAGGAACGCTCGTTCTACGACACCAAGCATACGATCGATGTATCCAACTGTGAAATGTTTTGCTGGTAAATCACAATCCCATAAAATACGCGATATTACATCTGACGCTGTTTTCATGCCAGTAGGCTTATTTGAGCTGCTATTGCTTGACTCAGGATTGTCGTTTTTTGGTGACTTTTTCAGTTTTCGTTGACGTTTATCACGATTTGTCAGTGTTTTTGCAGTTGTTTCACTTGATGTTGGTGGCTTAAAGATATTCTTGAGCTTAATTAAGTGTAAAAATTGAATTTCCATAAACGGCAAGCGTTTTTCGTCAAGATATATAAAAAATACAAAAGAACCGTTCAAGCGAGAACTAAATACGTATCGAATGCAACTGCAACTCCTGTCTGTTGCAGATAAAACATACAAGCACTACAACTGATGCTTTCAATTCCTGCATAATCTAATCTCAGACCTAACCTACCCTGCATTTCAATAATATAACACATTCTCTATTCTATTGACATTTATAAAATCGATCGCTAACTGGTGACATATAGTTTAAAGATGCCCTTGGGAAAACACTATTTGCTGGGGTGTAAACGGGACCAGTTTTCTATAAAATCCTTAATTAACTCACACGAAAAACAATCCTGTCACTCCCGGTTCTCGTTTGTAAAATATGAAAAAATCATAAGAAACACAAAATTTGTATCGGTATTGAAATAGGAGTCGGAACTTTTTACCGCACATAATTGATAGTTATTACTTGTTTTAGTTGGGTTTCGGTTAGTCTCGGGCCCTTCCCGAACCCGGTAAAAATCTCGGACCCGGGTCAACACTAATATAGATACTACAACATGCATACGTTTGCTACAAAACTGGCTTCAATACAAACCTCGTCCAATGCAGTGGTTTCTATAGAATTGACGTCTTCAGTTCCAAGATGGTTTACATACCACGCTTCTGAAGTATTGACAAAATTCTGAAGCGAAAACTGTTTCGAATTTGCACAAAGATTCAGTGAGTTTTGCAGTGAGCATAGTTTCTCATCTGACAGACATTTGTTTCGTAGCAAAACGTCAATATCTGAATCAATTTTGTTTTCTGAAACAAAGTAATGACACATTCCTATCTAATGCACCGTAGTAACAAATTCGAAAAGTATTTTCTGTTTATGTCTGCTCTGTGTTCTGTCGCTTTCTGCAAACGTTAGGTACGCTCAATCGTAATCAATCACACAGAAGCCTCTGGGCTATCTAAATTCTAAAAATCTGGGTGCGGACGGTCAGAAAAAATAGACAAATTAACTGCAAAAGCTCGAGTGGCTTCGAAGTTAACGCGAGGGAAGCGGGAAGCACTTTTGGTGTTGCATTGGCAGGATGCGACCGGCTATCCGGATGTGGGGCAAAAAATCGATATACGGCATATACCGGTATTTTAACTTGACGGATGTTTATTAAAACTTCAAAAAACTGAAACATCTATATTTATGTCAAATGTCATAGAACTGATTGAGTTAATTTACACATTTTTGTCATACATGTGTTCTACATATTTGCATATGCTCGCGCACGTTCACAATGTTCATTGGGTTACAATAACACTAGAAACCTGATAAAGATTACCACTGTTATTTTTAGGGGCGTAACATTATCTTAGCGTATTCCTATTAATAAGACTAAACCTCGGAGTAAAAATATGCCTAAAATAACCTTGGTCTTAAAACAAATATTGCAACTGCGTATTCCTATTAATAAGACTAAACTGAAAAAAACCGGAGTGCAACGCTACAAAAACATAGAATAGTGGAATAGCGTCGTTGTTAAAATGTTAAAAATGATTCAGCGTGAGATGTTAAACTTGTTCACGCAAACACTTTGGATACCTTAAACCACGGTAGGAATTGATACCTACATACGTTCTGGTATTTGAGTGCCGTTTAGTGTTAAATATACGTATGTAGATTTGAATTAATTATCCAACTCCGGCCGGATATTACGTGCATTCTCCAGCTCAAGTTATTTGGTATGCGATCATACCCTTCTAAAATGCTACTGGGAAGCTATGTAAAATGCTCCTAGAGTGTATAAAATTTAATAGCCCAACACACCGGTTAAAGCTGCCACTTCGCCAGAGTTTAGTGAATGTTTAATAATCGATGCAGATTACGAACAGAGTTATATTAACATTGTAAGCTAGAATATACGTTGAAAGGAAAAGCCTCGCATCGACCCGGTAAAATCGTGACGCAAGCATGTCTATTAACAGTAAAAACATTTCGGTATTTATTTCTGAACAGAACGCATCATTTCCATGTTTACGCATTCAAAACTTAAACATACATACTTGGAACAAATAACTGAACTTTGACATCTGGGTATTCTACATGTACAATGCTTTCGAAATCGCCTTGATCGATAATACAATCAACTTTACCATACGAAGTGCTCAGTTGTTTACAAGCCATTTTCATGCTGTTTAATAAGCAAATCTTATGCTTTTCTGCGTATGTTTATGTAAATACGAAAAAAATTTATTGCAATTCTAAAAGCGGTGTAAATTACATATATTTGCATGATACTAATTAAATACGATAAGACGAATTTTCTTTGTCATATATATCTTTATATTTTGCACAAACAGCTTGTGAAAAATAAAATAACTGGCCGTATTAAAACATTATTTATTGTCAATCACGCAACCATTACTGGCTGAGCTTTAATAGGATAGAGGAAAACGGAACTCGATACAGATATCTGAACTGGTATGAAACTAAATAAACGATTAAGGTACATTGACTGATCTTTCGACATTGGCGAAAAAAACGAACGTTTAGCGTTTAGAAAACACTGAAAGCCCGGAAATTCAGAAGCACATTTTATGAAACTTTAATGAATATGACTAAACGAACTGATCTACACAGTAACATTCCAAACATTTAAATCATTGAACGAACAAAGTATAACGCTCAATATTGCGCAATTTCTGTGACGTTTATAGTTAGCTACGCTACTAAAGCAGCTATAGCCAACGAAAAAATTTAATTAGTTTCCTGCATTATAAGTACGTTGTTTAAGATATATAACATTGTTCATTTCCAAAGTATTGTTGTTATTTAGTAAAATGCTTTGAAACATTGCTAGAGCGATTTTTATAAATTGCTATCGGTCCGTTTGTACGTAATAGCAGTATGGATATTAGTGAAGTAGCAAAATTGTTTTTGAAAACAACAACACAGGATTAACGAAATCTAAACATAGCTGACGTAGTAACAACAGCTGCTGTAAAATTGAGGTCGCCAGACTACAGAGTCCCTGAAGTAAACGCGCTCTGTAGCTTCTAAATTATGTAAACACTTAGCTAGTCTATTATTTTTATAATTGGTTTTTGTGCTGGTAACGTTTGCTTTGGTTGAGACACGCAATGGGTATTAAATTGTTAGTTACTTTTATTCTGCTGGTCAATATGATAACTTTGTGCGGCGCCGGTGGCGATGACATTTTTAGTTGTGGTGGATTTGTCAGATCTAAATATCCTATTGATTATTCTAAAATATTAGTAAGTTGAGTATTGCAAAGTTCCGATATCTTGAGGGAATGTATGTAAGTGTTATGTTAGTGCGACGTAGTTGACACAATTGAACACGCTTGGATTCGAAGCGGCGACCTTTAGCTAATGGGCCAATGTTCTTACCAACTGAGCTATCGCGGCACTGCTTCAACCACATGTGCTATCTGTTATATGCGTTGTTTACTAGTTTACTACGCTGTGTACTGCTTAGCTATTATGTAATATGTGTTACGTGTTGCCTTTTTATGTGTGTTTTACGTATTCGGGCACTCTATCGTGCAATACCCGACAAGTATACGTCAATGATATAATGCATGCAATTCTGTATCTATATGGGAATAAAGTTAATGCAGTAAAATAGGTTGTATACATTAATGGATGTAAACATTGTGACATACGGATGCATGGAGGCAAAAACAAAACCTTATGCTTATGCTACACATCGGTAAAACGCTGATGCATATGTAGTGCCTTCATATGCAGAAACGGTAATAACATGAAGAATGAACAGTAAAAAATTATCGAAGTGTCTGTCAGAAGTTCAATTTTGCCGTATATATGTATTTCACATATACGTATATAATCCTGGCTTTTGACCTAATTGTTCCAACGTAACTTGAGCGAGCTTTCGGTCATAATTTGTATATATAGATCTTAAGCTTAATACAAAGAAAACTCGTGTTTACTACGTATTGTTTGACATATTGTTCCAAAACTTTTTTCAGGTTAAACTGCACACAGACAAAGGAAGCCTGAAGTACGAAACTGACTGTGCGCCTAATAATGGCTACTACATGATTCCTGTTTACAGCAAAGGAATATATCATGTTAAAGTGTACCCTCCTGCTGGATGGCATATAGGTACTAAACTCATCATGGGTTATAAAATTACCTATTCTCAGAGCTATTTAACAGTAAGCTGCCTTATCTTGTTTGGTGCGTCTAATGTTTCAAATCTTTGGTTAACAGAAATTGATTGCTTGACGTTATGTTCAATACATAGAGGTGTTGACTACTGAAATATTGTTGCTTGTGGTGCTTTTTTGTTTTTTTTGTTTTTTTTGGTCAGGGTTTGACCGGAAGTTTTGGTTTTAACAATATGTCAAACAATACAGAAACACAGTTTCTTTAAGCTTAATCTAAAATTAGAAAAGCTCCTAATACGTTGGAACAATTAGTAAAAGAGATATATACTAATTGAAATACATATAAGAAAATAACTGAAGACACTTCGATAATTTTTTACTTTCTTCTTCATTTATTACCTTTCTCATATGAAGCACTACAATGCAACTTTACATTGTAGCATAACATAAGTTTTTTTCCTCCATGCATCCTATTCACAATGTTTAATCCATTAATGTATACAACCTATTACTACTCCAAAGATAAAATTCATCATTATATCATTATAACTTTGTATTGCACGATAAATACCCGAATACGTAAAACACACATAAAAAAGGAACACGTAACACATATACATAATAGCTAAAGTAACAGCATAAACTAGTAAACAACCATATAACAATACAAGTGGTTGAAGATGACATAGCTATTGTAAGAACATCCCATTAGCTAAAGCCGCTCGAACAAGCGTGTATGTCCTACGCACTAAATAACACTACATACATCTCAAGATCGGAACTGCAACTACTACTAATTAAATAATAATAGATATTTAGATCTGACAAATCCACCACAACTAAAAATGTCATCGGCACCGGCGCCGCACAAAGTTATCATATTGACCAGCAGAATAAAAGTAACTAACAATTTAATACCCATTGCGGCTCAACCAAAGCAAACGTTACCAGACAAAAACCAATTATAAAAATAATAGACTAGCTAAGTGTTTACATAATATAGAAGTACAGAGCGGTTTACTTCAGGGACTGTAGTGATCAATTTACAGCAGTGTGTACTACGTCAGCTATGTTTAGATTTCGTTAATCCTGTGTTGTTGTTTTCAAAAACAATTTTGCTACTCACTAATATCCATACTGCTATTACGTACAAACGGACGATAGAATTTATAAAAATCGTCTAGCAATGTTTCAAAGCATTTTACTAAATAACAACAATACTTTGGAAATGAACAATGTATATATCTTAAACAACGTACTTATAATGCAGGAAACTAATTAAATTTTTTCGTGGCTATAGCTGCTTTAGTAGCGTAGTAACTGTAAACGTCAAGAAATTGCGAATATTGAGCGTTATACTTTGTTCGTTCAATGATTTAAATGTTGGAATGTACTGTGTAGATCAGTTCGTTTAGTCATATTCATTAAAGTTTCATAAAATGTGCTTCTGAATTTCCGGGCTTTCAGTGTTTTCTAAACTCTAGACGTTCGTTTTTTTCGCCAATGTCGAAATATCAGTCAATGTACCTTAATCGTTTATTTGGTTTCATACCAGTTCAGATATTTGCATCGAGTTCCATTTTTCCTCTATCCTATTAAAGCTCAGCCAGTAATGGTTGCGTGATTGACAATAAATAATGTTCTAATACGGCCAGTTATTTTATTTTTCACAAGCTGTTTGTGCAAAATATAAAGATATATGACAAAGAAAATTCGTCTTATCGTATTTAATCAGTATCATGCAAATATATGTAATTTACACCGCTTTAGAATTGCAATAAATTTTTTTCGTATTTACATAAACATACGCAGAAAAGCATAAGATTTGCTTATTAAACAGCATGAAAATGGCTTGTAAACAACTGAGCACTTCGTATGGTAAAGTTGATTGTATTATCAATCAAGGCGATTTCGAAAGCATTGTACATGTGAATACCCAGATGAAAGTCGTATTTGTTCCAAGTATGTATGTTTAAGTTTTGAATGGTAAACATGGAAATGATGCGTTCTGTCAGAAATAAATACCGAAATGTTTTACTGTTAATAGACATGCTTGCGTTACGATTTTACCGGGTGATGCAGGCTTTTCCTTTCAACGTATATCTAGCTTACAATGTAATATAACTCTGTCGTAACTGATCGATTATTAAACATTCACTGAACTCTGGCGAAGTGGCAGCTTTAACCGCTGTGTTGGGCTAGTAAATTTTATACACTCCAGGAGCATTTTACATAGCTTCCCAGTAGATTTTAGAAGGGTATGATCGCATACCAAATAACTGGAGCTGGAGAATGCACGTAATATCCGGCCGGAGTTGGATAATTAATTCAAATCTACGTACGTATATATAACACTAAACGGCTCTCAAATACCAGAACGTATGTAGGTATCAATTCCTACCGTGGTTTAAGGTATCCAAAGTGTTTGCGTGAACAAGTTTAACATCTCACGCTGAATCATTTTTAACATTTTAACAACGACGCTATTCCACTATTCTATGTTTTTGTAGCGTTGCACTCAGTTGCAACATTTGTTTTAAGACCAGGTTTTTTTTGGCATATTTTTACTCCAAGGTTTAGTCTTATTAATAGGAATACGCTAAGATAATGTTACGCCCCTAAAAATAACAGTGGTAATCTTTATTGTAACCCAATGAAATGTGAACGTCGGAGATATGCAAATATGTAGAACACATGTAACAAAAATGTGTAAATAACTCAATCAGTCTATGACATTTGACATAAAAAGATGTCAGTTTTTTGAAGTTTTAATAAACATCCGTCAAGTTAAAATACCGGTATATGCGAATCGATTTTTTGCCCCACGTCCGGATATCCGGTCGCATCCTGACAATGCAACACCAAAAGTGCTTCCCGCTTCCCTCGCGTTAACTTCGAAGCCACTCGAGCTTTTGCAGTTAATTTGTCTATTTTTTCTGACCGTCCGCACCCAGATTTTTAGAATTTAGATAGCCCAGAGGCTTCTGTGTGATTGATTACGATTGAGCGTACCTAACGTTTGCAGAAAGCGACAGAACACAGAGCAGACATAAACAGAAAATACTTTTCGAATTTGTTACTACGGTGCATTAGATAGGAATGTGTCGTTACTTTGTTTCAGAAAACAAAATTGATTCAGATATTGACGTTTTGCTACGAAACAAATGTTGTAGATGAGAAACTATGCTCACTGCAAAACTCACTGAATCTTTGTGCAAATTCGAAACAGTTTTCGCTTCAGAATTTTGTCAATACTTCAGAAGCGTGGTATGTAAACCATCTTGGAACTGAAGACGTCAATTCTATAGAAACCACTGCATTGGACGAGGTTTGTATTGAAGCCAGTTTTGTAGCAAACGTATGCATGTTGTAGTATCTATATTAGTGTTGACCCGGGTCCGAGATTTTTACCGGGTTCGGGAAGGGCCCGAGACCAACCGAAACCCAACTAAAACAAGTAATAACTATCAATTATGTGCGGTAAAAAGTTCCGACTCCTATTTCAATACCGATACAAATTTGGTGTTTCTTTTGATTTTCATATTTTTCAAACGAGAACCCGGAGTGACAGGATTGTTTTTCGTGTGAGTCAATTAGGGATTGTATATAAAACTGGTCCCGTTTACACCCCGGCAAATAGTGTTTTCCCAAGGGCATCTCTAAACTATATGTCACCAGTTAGCGATCGATTTTATAAATTTCAATAGAATAGAGAATGTGTTATATTATTGAAATAGGGAGGTTAGGTTGAGTTAGGTTTGCGGATGAAGATAGTAGTGCTGTATGTTTTATCTGCAACAGACAGGAGTTGCAGGCATTGGTATTTAGTTCTCGCTTGAACGGTTCTTTTGTATTTTTTATGTCTTGACGAAAAACGCTTGCCGTTTATGGAAATTCAATTTTTACACTTAATTAAGCTCAAGAATATCTTTAAGCCACCAACATCAAGTGAAACAACTACAAAAACACTGACAAATCGTGATAAACGTCAACGAAAACTGAAAAAATCACCAAAAAACGACAATCCTGAGTCAAGCAATAGCAGCTCAAATAAGCCTACTGGCATGAAAACAGCGTCAGATGTAATATCGCGTATTTTATGGGATTGTGATTTACCAGCGAAACATTTCACAGTTGGATACATCGATCGTATGCTTGGTGTTGTAGAACGAGCGTTCCTCGATTTTGATTGGTCAAATTTTAACACTGTCGATCCGCAAGATGCAGCAATTCCACGTCATCGTATTCAATATTTTAAATATCGTAATGTTATTGTTTGGGACCGCACCTCGCGATATGATGCAGTTTTTGGATCAGCTGGCAGTGAGCCAAAAATTTTGGATATTATTGCAACTGAAGATCAATCGTATGGATTTGAATCCGATAGCGAAAATGAGTGCTGTAGTAATGGCTTGGGAGACATCGTCGGAAACTTTGACGGTCTGACGACTGCGAGTGGGGTAGAAGGTGAAACATCTGTTTTGGAATCAGTTCAGTATGATTTGTTTGTCTATGTACCGGTGACAGATGCTCAAATTGTACAAAAATCGCTTATGGTTCAAGATTTTATTGCGGTCGGGTTCCCAGATGTGGTTAAGAAAATGTACGATCCGGCTGCGTTGCATATAACTCTGGCTCTAGTTAAATTTCAAATTAATGATCCACAGCAGACAAACGACGGTGAAAGCGCGGTTTGTAATGCATTGCGTGATGTTTCAAAAGATCTGGTGAACTGGTGTAAATCTTCATTAATTGAAGTGACCAAATTAGCCATTTTGAAACAAACTGTTTTAATCGGTCAAGTGGATCACGAAAAACTTAAACGATTGGTTAGTTGTGTTGCGAATTGTTTGCGACGGATAGACGGCGTTACCGTAGTGGTTCCTGATCATTTTCATATTACTCTGGGTAGGATGAAGAAACCGAAATCAGATAAAGCGCTGAGTAAGATTGAATCCGCGGTGAGTGTGTCACGGTTTGGAGGACGGTGCCGTGTACAGGGAGTGCAGCTGCGAAGAATGAACGATCTTAAAAAGGAGATCTTGTGTCGAATTGATGTCTAAAAGTGTGCATTTCATGGCATGTGTGAATTTACTGTAAAATCGATTTGTTAAAATATATAAGGTCTACTATTCGTTTAAATATACCGACCGTAGTAAAATCAATTATCATTTTTCTGTATTGTGATCCAAACGTGACCGCATTTTACTTTAGCGGCGAAACTGTTCACTGGGGGACTGCAATACGATGAGCGTAGGCAGTACATTTGTCGCTTTGGCTTAGTTTTACACATCGATGTGCCGAGGCTTTAAAGCTTTAATCTGGAGAATAATTTTGCTTATTCTTATGCTTGTAACATTGGCGGTCCCAGGATTGTTCGGGGGGGTTTAGATATTATTTTTTTATATTTTAGACCATGGTAATAAAATCGCATTTTTTCTAAAAGTTAAACTGTAAAAAAATTTAGAGGGGGACGCACCTTCCCGCCCGCCCTGTGACTCCGCTGGCTCCTCAAATTGTATTTTCTGATGTCACTAATTTTTATAAACCTTGTTTAAAAATCTATCATCAGTCAGAAGTAGGAAAGGTTTATGAATCATCATAAACGTGAAATCACATTCATTCTACGTCTGTGAATTCCAGCAAATGCTTGAGAAACAATAATTTGTCAATTTTTGTTTGTGTTATTTAAGTGAAAGATTATTCAATCAAGAAAATTGTGGTCTAAAGTTCAATTTGTGATCTGCCTTGTGGCAGGGTACAACCCGAATGTGAGAAAACCGCAGCTGGAGATAAACAAATTTGCTTAACCGCAAGTGTGGCAAATTTAGACTATGAAATTATGGTACTTTTGCTAATTTGAACAATAATCTGCGAAGTGTTGCCAAACATTTTCTTGTAAGCTTTTTTTAAACATATAGATTCCAAACAGCCAAAAAGTGCACTACCCAAATTTAAAACAGGATCCTGCGGCCAAACTTTTAGGGAGCGATCGGGATCGATATTTTTATCTGAGTTCAATACGTAAAGGAATAACATGTGTCATTTCCGAAAGAATAAACCTAAATATCGGTATGCGTGAATCGCGACCGGTATGTTACACCCAGGCTTTACTGCACAAAACACCTAAGTTGAAATAGCATATTTTATTTTTCAAGTAACGGTGTCGGTTGTAGCACGGAGGGACGCTCACCATGTCTGCACAAGAGTCGGAAGCATATTTGTATACGTACCTTGAATAGTAACAAACTACTGCATACAAGCTAAAGCTATTGTATCGAACAGTTTGCATTGCTGCGTAGCTCAACGGTTTTTAGGGTAGCGGATCGATTGCCATATTCGTCGCAAGATCGACGCTTGTCGCGAATATAGGGTACCAGGGTGCAACCGGATGTGAAAAATACCGGAGCCGGAAGTTAACGAAACTGGCCGGAGGTGAGGTGACATTGGTTGTAATTAGTAAATTTTAGCCAATATCTGCAATATGTTGTCAAGTTTTAACGTTTGACGCTAATCTGTGAAATTTCGGAAATTCTATCCCAAATATTGACAAAAGTAAAACAAAACGCGCTTAACAAATAAATTTTGTAAAATTATGCAATTTTACTACCAAAATTGCATCTTTGATTATGAAGTATAATACAGTATAGTAGAGTCGGCCCAAAGACCACGGGAACGTTTTTTACTGCATCCACTGCAACTTCTTCATGAAGGGCTCCAAATGATGCTGTTCAACTTAGAACTACTCAAGTGTCTTGATTGAGGAACGGACTCGGGGCAAACTTTGCATACAACAGCGGCTTTTACAAATGACACGTGATAAACCGCTACCGTAGTGACCCGAATACGAGGGGGACTGATATTTATTTGGCCTCTCCAGAGGGCACCCCCTACTACCTAATTTCGCCTCACCTTCGCCGAGTTTCGTTGACCTCCGGCTTCGGTATACCTACTTACGGTCGCAACCTAACACTCAGACAATGTTAGAAAAATAACTTGGATTTTATGCTAATTTTTTTTCAAATATTCGAATGTGAAAAATTTTCGATACCGGAAAATGCGGTGAAAACATACCATATTTATTACGGGAAGCGGATAGTGAAAAATACCAAATTTCCCTACCGTAATCGGAATTCCGGTTGTACCGTGACCATTACAAAAGTATACTAAGTATACCTTTTCGCCTTCGCCCCTGTTAGAATTTAAACAAAACAATGCATTTACTAGCAAATTGCGTATGGAAAGTGAACACAGAAAGCGTACAAAAATGCAAAAGCATAATAACTGAAAGCAAAATATTAATCTCAAATATGATGGGTTTACTAACCCCAACAGCAGCACTCAAATCTTTTTTCTCAGTTCAGATTTTTTAAGATATACGATATACGAATGTAAATCCTGAAACTTGACGAAATATTTAATTCAAAGTAAAAAACCGACCGGAAGTGGGCCCATGTTTAGAACAGGGACGGATCGTTTTCCGGAGGGGCTGTAATAGTCAATTTAAGCTTTAGACTAAATTCCGTGCTTTGGCTTAGGCTTCGGCTTAGGAATAGGATCATCCTTACTTCCTTACGCTTAGGAATATGCTTATACTACTGTTCCGGCCCTGTTCTCTACATGGACCGGATGTAGCATGACGTGTAAATACTGTAGAATTTTTACATTGTCGACGTGTCACTAGCTCAAGAATTATGATAAGTATACAACGCCACGTCACTTTGAGCCCGTCGTCACGTCACTTGAATTTCCAACCCTCCAGCTATTGTAAACCGACTGATTCCGCTATACATCAAACTTGCTTGCACGTCACCCATCCATACGCCTGCCCCCATAAACCATGCAACTTTCATACCCAACCGCCTTATACACCATCGACACTAGACCCGCAGCAAATGTATATACTGGTTTAAATATGAAAATAATCCATTTTAAAAATTTACATTCCACGTTTTCACACAGAATGCAATTAAAATAAATATATTTTGACATCTGTCTACAACTGCATTGCTTCATTTTGTTCCAATTCTGTTGATTAGCGATTTTCGACGCGTACCTACATATTTAAATGTAGCGAATTTTAGATTTTACAAAACACGATTAAACTGTATTTGTTGGTCATAATAAAACGAAAAACAACACTAAAATGAGCAAGACCGACCGTACGATTCATTTCCGTGCGTATTGCACAACGCAACAAGCCTTTGTATAGGGTGGCGCTGTACTTGTGCGGCGCCGCCATCCGTCACCATACGGTATAGCACCACCCTTAGAGTGCCTTTTAGGCACCTCATTTTACATTCGGAGCATGACGGGTCACTAAAAAGGTTACTCCACCATCAAACTGTCCAATATCTAATGCAGTCATCTTTTCGCTGGCCTATATGAATATATGGTCCGATGTTACTTTTAGGGGCGTAACACAGTAGATTAAGCGTATTCCTACGCCTAAGCGTTGCAGAAATGTGTTCCTACGCCTAAGCCTAAGCAAAAAATGTAATCTAGAATCTAAACCTACTCTTTTATAGACCCACCAGAAACATGGACGACCCTTAAAGCAACATAACCTACTCTTTTATCGACCCACCAGAAACCTGGACACCCCTTAAAGTAATATGGGCCAATATATGAATGTGTTTGTACACTTCAATGTTAATGACCGATTATATTTATATATATATTTTCATAGCATTGTGGCGAGGATTACGCAATCAATGAAGACAGTTTGAGATGGGTGGCCGGCCGTGAAGTTTGGGGCATTATACACGTTTTGCATTACATTATAAATTGCAAACATAAATACATACCACACTCGCTTCAAATTGAACACTGCAATGCAACATCAACATATTCCGTTACCTTAATATGCAATACAGTCCCGTTCGTTCCCAAAAACAATAACGTTGCGTCGTTCATTGTTTCTAAATATTTTCCGTACAATTTTCCCCGACTTCAAAAACTTACGTCTGGACGTTCACATCAAACACCGCAACTACGTATTCACTGCGCCGCTGCGTACACCTAAATGCAGCGCAATTATAGTTCACTGCATTATATTTACGATTATATAACATATAAACTGCAGTGTTAATGCATGCATTAAATGCAATATACACAAAACAAAAAAAGCAACAATTAATTGCACGTTACCCCACCAAATCGCCACTACAGCTTAGTAATCAACGGTTACATCTCGTGTACCGGCACCAGTATTAACAAAAGTTTCATTCGTTTCCAATTTACCGATTTATATATATACTTAACGAACCTAAATCAATTTGCTTTGATAACCCATTTGGCTCATATCAACATCATGGGCGGAACGCTTTTCTGTGGATCTAGAATAGTCTATTGCTTAACCTTTAGGCTAATTTTTTGCTTAAACAACTTTAGACTAATTTTTTGCATAGGCTTAGGTCCAAGCTCATTCTTACGCTTAGGCAGAGGCTATATATATACATACATATATACATACACACACACACACACAATATATATATATATATATATATATATATATATATATATATATATATATATATATATATATATATATATATATATAAAAAAAATATATATATATATATATATATATATACGCCGTAAGCGATTCCGAAGCAATACTACAATGTTATACACAATATAGAACAATTAAATATTAAGCACACAACATAACATTGGCAGTTGTACAACTCGGAATTTATTAATTTTCAATTAATTCTACGCTCTGCAAATACAGAGATTTAATTAAAATATCTTATTCACGCATGCTAACGTTCGCTAATTAAGCGCCGTAACAATAGTATAAGCATATTTCTAAACATAAGCCTGAGTCTAAACGCAGCAATGAGCTTACACCTAAGCCTACGCAATCTTTATATATGCCGCTAATTCGAATTTCGACTATCAAATGCTGATAGATACTACAGTCAAGGCGAGTATAGTAATATCGACTTGCATCATCCTACCATCGCCTGGAACCACTCATGTCAACATTTCAAACTAAAACACACTTCTCTCTTTGTCAGTCCAGTACGATAGTTACAAAACCCTCACACTAAGCGAATTAATCTGTCTCGTACACTAAAAATCGATTTAAAATCTTATCTAATCCAGCGCACTAGCTGTGCTAAATATACATCATAAGTGACAACTTCAAAAAAGGTGCGATAAAATGTCAACAGCAACACATTATGCTCACATATTAACATAATGCATCGCCTGCCGACAACATTACACAAAAGACAAATGTAAGCAACAATAATAATCTCATACAAGAATATATAATGCTTTAGGGGCACGCCACAGTGCTAAGTAGCAATACGGAACCGGCGTGTATATCATTTGTTCTTTGATCTGCTGACCCATATTACATTAATGAGCGTTCAGGTTTCTGGTGAATCTACGAAAGAGTAGGTTTAGATCCTAGATTACATTTTTGCCTACGCTTAGGCTTAGGCCAAGGCTTAGGAATACGCTTAATCGACTGTTACGCCCGTTAAAGTAACATTGGCCGATCTGCTGATACCAAAATTTTCGCCAATGCCTGTGCCAATGTTTAAGTTGAACGGAAAAATTCCAGAATAACACGACTAAATTTTGACTCGATTAGAATCAAGTCAAGTTTCTGCACTCTTTATGGTACCAAATTATGCCGCCCTTACTTGTAGGACAAAGGGAACTCGACTTGATCCGACATCATGACCACATACGCTGCTAAAACATACGTCGTGCTATCACTGCAGAAAAATACCACCTGCCACCATTTTCATTCATTTCAATAATCATTCACTCAATTCTACCTAAACATATATTGTAATTCATTATCGATTACCCCTAAACTCAGCGTATTTACTACCCGGAAACGCCTATAACCATAGCAACAATTATATATACTATATATACATATATATGTGTATTATATAAACGCATATTATATATAATATATATTTTTATATATACACACATATGTATATATAACCTTTATCAAAATTAAAACACTTCAACCTAAACTCCATTCAGCGAAACTCCGGCCAGCTTACAATGCTAAGCGCTGAATCGGGCAAACAATTCGACAATTTCGCGTGACTTCCAAGCCAGGCGAAAAAAATTTTCTACGAGAAACCAAAATTATTCCAGGAGAAGTCGAGCGCTAACTGCCCATCCACTCACCCCATTGGCAACAGAAGCGAATAAAAATTACACTAAAGCATAGGCAACTCGTACACCGGTTTTCCTATACATTCGATACTCTAAGTCGTCATTCATTAGTTAACTAAACACTTCACCATCAATGGAAATAAACACCGTCATCCTTATTTGAACCAAACCAAAATATTTGAGATTACACTTAAATTGTCTGTAGCCAGCGAATGACCCTGTCATAGCCAAATTCATACTCAACTAATTTACGAGCCATTAATTTCTGAAAAGGAATTAGAAATTATTCGCCAATACCGCCATACACAGTAAAATATACGGTTAATCATTATGCATCATTGGTACAAGGGCCTACAAAAACTACCTTCTAGTATCCTTTCCTACAACCATATATATCATTGACTGGGGCTTGTGAAATCCTACTTAAGTACGACTTAGTACTTAAGTACGTGCTAAGTAATTAACCATTTTGTCGTTTTTAAAAGCGTATTTAAGTCAAGTATATACTTAAGTCGTTGACTAAATTTGGTATATTACAGATTAACAGTTCAGACATATTAAGTCTGGTCTAAATGAAATTGTAGACTTATGATGTCTTTTCAATATAAACCAAAAAACTATTACTCTCTTGTTATGACAATGGCTAACATTTGTGGTTTATTTGTTTTTGCTCAAAAAGTTAAGTGTTTACTTAAATCGGCGACTTAAGTAGTTACTTAAGTATAACTTACCTAAACACTTAAGTAAGATTTCAGAAACGCAACCAATGTTACCCCAATATTTTATGCCCTCGTCTGCCTAACTATATATACCTCGGTAGACACACACCTTACTCACAATATACTGATCCATGGACGTACCACGCGGATGAGTCAAACGTCGTTGTCGACTCTCAATCCTGAAATATTTTTTGTCGTAGAGAACACCGCTTAAATGGATCACCGTTAGCAGTTGCCAATTTTATATCTTACAGACCAGTATTGACGTATTTGTCCATTCGGATACGGCCTCTCCAATCGAAATTTCTCGTACATCATTATGCTAATCAGACACCGATGTGTAGCTGGCACCTGCGTAAATTTCTGCTTCTGTTGTCGCCAGCCAGACACACCTGCCGCATAAATATGGAGACCCTGATGTACCCTCTCCCAACCCGTATTGTTAATATTCTACAATCTAAACCACCCTACGCATAGGCTTTCAACTATGACGCTTCAACTGTTTAAGCTTCCCCTGTATATACCCGGTAGAATAATGTGTAACGTTTCGTTCTCGTAGGTTTTTTTTCGTAATTATTCTTGACTTTGAAAAAATTTTTTAATCTATTTTTACAAAATACTTTGAAACTTTTTTAATCTATTTTTTCCACAAAATTTCACACAAAAGCTACAACTTTTAGACAGCAACTTATACGCGTAACAAAAGCTCGCCTATGTAGCATGTTGTAAATGAATAAACAAATTTTTTAAAAAACAATAACACCTGCTTCCCTAGTTAGCACTGACACAACGTTTTAGTATGTGTATTATACACTGCAATAATACTACTACTTCTATATATAGTTCAAACACGTAAGAAATTTTAGAAATGCACGCAACCAAAAACAAAATTTAAGCATATCGCGTAATCCCAACAGGAATTCGGTGACAAAAATTATTTCAAAATCCTGTTCCTGTTCAGATTCTTGCAAACAAATTGACTTCCTGATTGTTAGCCAAAACCGTGAGAACGCTGACGGCCATAATTAGTCAGCGTTCCCACGATTTTGTTTATCACACGGCTTTCTTTGGTAAACAAAAACGGGAGAACACTAACCAAACACAGCACGCCTGGCAATTTAGACTGGTTATAGCAACCGGCACCCAAAAACCAACTAAAACATTTTTTATAAATACGAAAAATTGATAAACGTTGGTCTAATGAAGCGGGGTTATTAACTGACTGCCATCCATATTTCTTTTATTGATAAGAGCTGCCAGCTCCCTGCCCCCCCTGTCAGTATGCCCTTGCCGGCCGAACGTGGAGTGTATGGGTTTCCATTGACCCCATGCGAGCCGCGGACCGTCTATTTGCGAACGCTTTAGCATTGCTCAGTTAGCACAGACATTAGGCCACACACGACGTAAACATAACTCCCAGCTATTGCGTTTCAAGTATGTAAAAAACTGAACTAGCAGTTTTTTACGTATACAACTCAATAACACTCAATGGAACCGCATACATAATAGATCTGAAGATATAAACACACTATAGCAAAAAAAAAAACAAAACAACAAATTCAGGCTTCAAACAATGTTAGAGAACTCAACCAATATAGTTCGATAAGTAAATATTAAGCAGGCAAAATATTTTCGTTCTGGCTTTGTATTGCAAGCATTAAAACTGTTAATTTAAAGTTGAAAATTGGGACATCAGATTATGGGTTCAGATATTAAAAAAATTAAAAAAATTTTCAAGGGTCTTAGATTTGACCCTTGTGACCCATAGCATGAAGATTCATGCTGCCTATTTATGCATGTTGTTCGTAACCTGAACATCACTTTAACGTATACACTACAATATATTGAACACGTTCAATAAACCTGCAGCATATTCGAATCGATCCGAAGTCAAATTGCCAAGTCATAATATATTATGAGTGTTTCTTTACTAAAAACATTATAAAAGATCTTGTGAAATTAAGCAGATATGACAGTGAACTACCTATGGGTCTTCAGCACAGGTCACCAGATCCATTTCTTTGCAAGCCAGTGAGTAGTAACACAATAAACAAAATGTCGAAAGCGGAAAGCTGAAGATAAATGTTCACAATAACATTTCCGCTTAAACATATTAACATATTCGATGTTACATATAAGCCTAAAAACATTACAACAGCTAGGCTGCAGTCATGTTTAACATCACTCAAACTCAAATAAACGTACGCAACACAAATCAATGGAACGTATGAAACATTTTTGCTGCAAGGAATGACACAGGTGTATCGATGAAGGCATTTGCTTGCTTTCCCTTTACAGAAAATCCAAAAACACGCAAAGAGTAAATAGAATTGATAAAGTAGGCATAGGCGTTTAGGGCTTGAGCTTAGGCAAACGAATGATATCAACAGTTATGCGAGTAGTGGGGGGGGGGGCTTTTTTGCCTTCTATTAAAGTAACACCAGTTGGGTTCGCTACGGGAGGATGGACACCCACTTAAGATTTTCTCCTCGGTTCATCCCCTCCCTTAACATTTTCCCCCCGGTTAAATTTACGTTTCTTACATTGTTGTTGAAAAAACAGAATCGATCATTATGATATTTGGCCTCCAGTGGATCTGGTAAACGTAAGAAACGTGTAGACGGCGAAAAAATGTTACGAAAGTTCACAAACAAATCTGTTATATACTTAACAAAACTCAGAATGGAAATTACGTTTCTTTGCAAACACTTGCAGCTGCAAGTTATTTGTGCAAATTGTAGCTCTGGCGTTCTCGATGCAAAAATTGCACGTGTGAATAGGGTTTAACGTAGCAGTCATCATACGTTGCCATCGAATAAAAATGAAAATATACCAATATTCGCCGCATAAAGTGTAAAGGAATCCCAAGTTATAATGTATTAAATATGACACACTGTGTATGTATTTTATATACATAATACACGTAACATATTTTGTGCACACGCACGCATGTAATTCTTGAACTTTTCCATTTGCTTCCACAGAACGGGCGCATAAATCTGCATTCTGACTAAATAAAAATCCCTTGCAAAAATTCTTTACCTTTCGATTCATACTTTACCTGTTAACATGGACCTCAAAGCAACCACAGCATCCCTGTTTAAGCCGTCCATTGCCCACATCTTGCCTTAGACATCCGCTGTAGCAGGACCAAACCAAATCAGGAGGGCCAATGGGACATCTTTCTTCCTCACAAATTCCTGGGAGGCATACCCCTTTCACGCCAAGCACCTTGGGAAAGAAACACAACCCTTTTATGTTCAGGACCCCAAGATTTTCGATTAGCTCGGCAATGGCTTTACCAAATACAACTTTTCACCTTTATCATTGGTATATATCGGATGTTGCATATAATGTTCAATCAAATCCTGCCAAGACTCAAAATACCGCGTTCCTATACCTAGCCCTGCGCCTTCTACACGAACCCAAAAATGTTTATTCCGCGAGATAGCTCGTAGTGAAATCGAATAATCGCCCGGGTTTGATTCGGAGTCGCGAACAAGATACTCACCTGGTGCCGTCCCATAATCGTTTAGTAGAGTGTCAGATTCATCCCGGGTCAACATGCCATAGTACCACGGTTCGTGCGCTAGCGGGCTTGTGCTAGTCACGTCTAGGCGAGCCCTAATTGAACGGGGTGAGCCAAGGACGTTGACATTTCCCCCGCTGGCACTACTGCTAGCTCCCCCCACACGCACACCATGGCCCAACTTCGTATCTGGGCTTGCTCTTGCACCAGCAGCACCTGGCTTTACGCGTGCAGATATATTCTGCAGCTGTTGGCCTGCATCGTGTCTAGACGACAACGCAGACGATGCGTCTGGGCAAACTTTCAGCTCAGGCGATGCTCCTGTTATTCCAGATCGTAACTGTTGTTGTTTTTGCTGCTGTGACATCTTCGAGACTGCGGGAAATTGTCTTGATTGTTGTTGCTGTTGCTGACTAGACGAAACACCGCTACCGTGTTGTTGCATACGTGAAGATACAGCTACATCTGGGTGATGCTGCCTCGACGAACTGTTATCATCCTCTTCCCTGATATAATTGATCGGGATGAGTCCGACATTCCCAGCTGAATTCCTAGCTCGCAGCCAATCTGGGTCAAAATCTGGATGCTCAAGTACTTCTAAGCGTTCACCTTTGACAAACGACAGCTCTTCGGTATCTTTTGCGTTAAACGTATACATTGCAATTACAAAATCAGGCAATAATTCTTCTTCATCTTCACCATTATCACTAAGCCTCCTGTCCAGATCTGGCGTTGTTTTTGATTTATTCTGGCCACTAACGTTTGGGTTATCACCCTTATTGTTATTACTCGACTGATAGATACCCAAATTACGACTAGCTTGCTCGATGACATAGTTGGACGGAAACCAACCGACTGTTGTACCACAGCGACCTACAACATTCCAGAACTTGTGGATAAAACTATCAAACACATATATGTGACATACGGATGAAGGTCCATAAATACCCAAAAGCAGTTAAACCAAAAAAATTTAAGTGTATATAATCCAGAATGATTTTCTAAAAAACCCATAAAACCCTACCCTTTATCGGGCCCTATAGAACAAGCCTGTCTTGGACGGCAACTGAGCAGATCTAGGATTTCTATGCAATTTTTTTAATTTATTTGAAAATTTAGTTTTACTGTTTGTGACCAATCTCGACTACCTTTGTCCGTATTCTTAAATGTGCGTCCACTATAATGACAGGTGGTGACAGGTTTTCAACTTTTGATTTTGAACACAATAATCCTAATGATTGATGTTAAGCATATTTTTGTATTTCATCAGCCTGACCGACTACAAACTTAGAGTTAGCAAATGCTGCAGTCTCTTTTTGAAAATAACTGGCAATATGTGGTACAGAACAGGGTGCACCCGAAACTATATTTTCCCTGAACTGGAATTTGAAAAAATACCGGAAACGGAATTGGAGAGTGAAAATATATACATGGCACATAAAAATTTATTTTATTTTTTGCCATATTATTGGTGAAGTTACCTTAGTTGAAGATACGTGATTACTTAATCTGCTGTGTTTTAGATTTTCATTATCCACGAAAGCGAAATCTAACTTCGATGGTGTATTTTCGGTCACTGTCACTGTTTATATACTGTATTAATTTAATTTATTTTTCTCGTCATCTTTTAGTAAAATGCTTAATTTCCACTGGTCCGAATTTTATACCCCAATTTTTACACACCGTTGAAAATACGCCTTCTTATCTCAACTACATGCTCTTAAGCAGTCGACTAGCCCGCGTCCATACCTCTCCACCAGCCGTCATCGGATTTTTCGTATACATCGACTTGTGCACCTTTGACTAATGACATCTCATCATCGCGAACTGCGTTATACACATACTTAACAAACGCTGTTGTCAAGCAAACTTCGTCGTCTGTGCTCGTACCGCGTGCGGCGTTGCTTGCATTATTGCCCACAATGCCATTGCTACTACTTAAACCGCTTGCTGCTTTATTGTAGCCGGCTGGACCTGAAAACCAGCACAGAAAACAAGGGTTAGCTGCATAGGGGTCCGCGTATTCGGGGTGTTTTCGCTGAAAAATGCCGGGTTCGGGTTTTGAGTTTAAAGGACGAAATACTGGGAACAGCATGCTTTACTTTTTCAAAAGGACGCATGCGAAATTAAAGATCTTACACTGGAATTAATAATTATGCACAGGGTACCCACCATCTACCAATGACTAGGCTGGACCCCGCAACTGCACAGAGCAGGAAAAGGAACTGTATAATATGTCCCAGACAAGCTGTCAAGAAAGAAAAAAGCAGTTGACTACAACGGTTCTATGGGATATTGTGTGAAATAAAAACGCTACGGGCTCAAGTCGTAATTGCGTCTAACCTCTCTAACCTCTCTCAAAATGTTTCCCGTTTGGAAACAGGGTCAAAGAGAAAGCTCCTAAATCACTTCAAACATAATGAAAGCCCAATTATTTGTATACATGTTTTATATATTATACACATTCGTATAGATGCAAGATAAGGTTGGCCGATATATACGAAGTGCTCCCTACCACTGCGTGTGATAATGTCTCGCGTTTACACAAATATAAGCCCGTAAGTTTTTGATGCCATCTTTAAGAAATGGAAGACACTCCTCCTGATCTGTCTTACGTATCAGTACCCTTCGGCTACAGGTGGCTAAAGTGTTCTGACCTGCTACAAATTGTAAGGAAGTTGTTACGAAATATATATGCATTACCAAAAGCTGCCGGTATACCGGGCCTCGGTTTATTAGCAGCACCGCCTCCCGAAGGTCGTTCTGTCATTAGCGAAAGGCCGTTATTGCCGGCTGCACCTCCAACACTAGCCGTATTTTCACGTTTGGTGTGTGGCGTTATCTTGCGTCTAAGCGTGTCAAACAGCTTTTCACGGCGCACAAAGTTCGAAGGAACATAACCAGACTGCTGTCGATCGTTCAAAACCTAAAATCAAACAATCCACAATACACACCTGTACTGAAAACGGACCCAAGAGGTCAGGAGTGCGACTTTTTCCCAAATGCTTACGAGAAAATTCAAGAGGAATACGCGAAATATAATGTAGGCATCCGTATAAGCGTATAACTGCCTATGTCTTAAGCAATAAGCAAAAGTTTTTTCAAAGTTTAGCACGTCCCCTTATTACAGTCAGGTTTATATATTTGCTGGACAAAATAAAGACAGAAAATCAATTATATTAATTGTATACATAAAAATGAACAAACCTTCCACCACGGTGTTTTGTCATCAAGCAAAATCAATCGTTCGCCTTTTTTCACTGACAGCTCAGTTGCTTCCTGCAAGTAGATACGTACGTATGCAAAATTTATTATATATGTATATACTACGAACCGATGGTTCCAGACTACAATGCTATACTAAACCATCATTTATAGCAAACGCAAAATAATATATACTACGCAAATCACCAGAACTAAATAGCTTCTGAATAACGCTACGAACTGAATAGGAATGAATTAGCGTTCTGACTACTGAGATTGCTGAAAATCCATAATAAACCTCAGAAGCGTGCATCGCAAATATGTAGCCATTCCAGGTCATTTCTATACACTAAATACAACTTCTTTGGTATGCCTCGGTGCAACCGAGGTGCGATACAGGAGCCGGATACTGAAACTTCGATCGAAACCGCATTTTCTACAGGAACTGCATGTTAGTCGGGCAGAAGATTGCCATAATATACCGAAATTGGGATCATTTTTCACACTAAATGTTTTCTTTGTGCCTCTACAAGATTATCTCTGTTCTAAACACATTGTGTTGCAAAACCAAACTGCCTACAATTATATACTATTTTTTGATAAAGTTCCGTTGTGTCCAAGTAAAGTACTAGTATGTTACAATCCAAAGGTTGGTATAGCACAAATACGTTGAAAGCAAAATAGGTGACATAGCTTCGTTCGCTCGGCGTAAGGATCAAATCACTATTACGAAAACCTTCACATCCATTAATTCAAATTAACATCTTTACCTGAGCTTTATAGTCATGCTTAGCAATTACATAATCGAAATCAGCCATCACCATAATGAGATACTGCCGGTATATAATTTACTCATACACTTAAACTGAACATTACGTGGTTAAGGAAACCTGAATACGTCAGCTGATTTTCTATAATAAACAGTTACATCCCTTAAGCAAAACCAAAATTAAGGTAACAGGCTTAACACCGTTTTTATCGTTTTTCATTGTTCCCATAGGTTCAAGTTCAAGGTCACGTCTTTGTACCGTGGCGGGCAAAGCTTTCCAGTTCCAGCCTCCGCCCTGGGTTCTATCTCAGATTGTTACTGTAATTTCTTTCAAGTTTGCTCTGTTAGGTAGACCTAATGTTAAATTTGGTGTTGATTATGAAACGTTAGCAAAAACAAAGTAGACCAAAGATCACAACTTATAGATTTAAGCGCAACTAACTAAAATTAATCTTAAAGCCGACACTGAAATTGGAAAATAACCACAGAATTATAACACTTGAAAAACGTTAGGTTGATTTCCAAGCGTCAAGTTTCGGATTCTTAACTGAATGCTCTAAAATAAAACAAGCAGCCCGCCTCCAACTAATTTTATAGTCGATGTTACACGGATGCTCAAGGCAAGCACAAGCATACATAAACGGACGCAGCACAAATCATCACGTAATATATGTACGTAGTGAACAAACATACTTATTACTTCGATATGCTTACGACTCCACTAACGAAATTAGCAGGATAATTTCTTCTACAAAAGCGTCGTGTATTTTTGTTGTATTAGCAAATTTGCTAAATTGCATTTTTCAAACAAACCTTTTCTAAATAATAAAACAACTCAAAAAACAATGATTTTTGCCTAAACAAGACGTTAAAGAAAACAATATTAACAGTAACCAATAAAACCACACAGTTTTTTGGCCTTTTCAATTTCTCTTTTTATTTCTTACTTTTTATCATGAAATTAATTTATACTAGCTATGTAGCTTTCAGTACGTCGACGCAATGGCAAGAAACCAAACAAAATACTTTAGAAAAATGTTGCGCATGCGAATACGTTCAGTGCTCTAAACAACTACCTTTCAAATGGTTACAATTTTTAGTCTAAAGTTATGAAATTTTGATTGTTTTTCATTCTGCAATGATTTTACAACCGTTAAAAAAATTCGTTTTCCATCGTAACCTTACTATAAAATACGAACTGCAAAACAGTACACGCGTTTCAAAATTCAACGCTGTGACAGTGTTGATGATTAGCTTTTTGGTTTTACTCTAATTTTCTTCGAAATTTCGGGAATTCTTTCAAGAAAATTGTGACAAAAATCAAACGAAACGCGCTAAACGGATAAATGTGGCAGAAATAAATCATCAGAAATAGATTATCAAACTCGCTGAACTATAGCATTTGCTGAACTCAAAATTTGTAAAGGACACGAACAAATCAAATGCAAAAACGTACTGAGTTTTGAACTTCAGCGTTTACTGATTCGGAATATTAAGACCTATTATCAACTAGTGATAGGTGCTACGGCCAAAGTAAAAAGAACAGGGGCGGAAGAGTATTACCGGCATATTGCTAAGCCTAAGAATACAAGCCTTCTGAGGCTATTGAACCTAAAGCTTTAAAATGAGCATATTTCTAAGCCGAAGCCTAAGCCTGAAACCAAAGCCAAGCAAAAAAATTAGTCTAAAGCTTAAACTTACTCTTTTCTAGTCCCACAGAAAAACTCTCTGCCCCTGATATTTTCGTAGCGAAATTTTTGGTAGTTTTACAAACTTTATCGCTTTGGCGCGTTTTGTTTTTAACTTTTGGCACAATTTTTAAAGGAAGAATGGCGATGCATCCGACATTTTTGTTAATATTTATGAAAACCGGTGAATATATCTTTATATAAATTAAACATCTTTTCAATACCTTTAGTCTGGACCCACCTCCGCTTTTACCTCCGGCTCCGGCAAGTTTTGTTGACCTCCGGCTCTGGTTCCATCTTTCACCTCCGGTTACAACAAGGTCTAAATATTCTCCCGTTTAAAATAAAGCATTTTAGTTTAACGCGAAACTGGCGCACACTGCAAAACATGGTGTTAAATTGACTCACTCTGAAATAGGCTTTTCTGGACTACACAAACTGAGTAAAATTTGACTTTGCCACAGTCAAATGTGCGACTCTCAATGAGTCGAATGTGTCACTCTAGTGGAGTCGAATTTTAACTCAAATTGTATTATTAAAATCCAAGATTGCTCATGCAGTATGCAGTGGTTGACCGAAAACAACATTATAACGGGAGCGCGCAGGATAATAATGAATAGAAACCTCGCAAACGAAGCGTGCCAGAATACAATCGCAGCTTTTAATAAGCATTAAGTATTCTTGATAAAGTTGAGTTTAATGCACCCAATGAAGGCCATGTTCAATGTGCCTCTTGATGGTTCCCCAGTGCCAAACACACCAATCTGCCTACGGTTTCGCTGAGGTACATTAGGTAGACATCTTTCAACGCATATAAATTTTCTTTTATGCTGATGTTAGGTCAATGAAAAGAACAGGGCCGTATTACAGTAGCATAAGCATATTCATAAGCCTAAGCCTAAAGCAGAAAAATTATAGTCTAAAGCGTAAGCTTTTAATACTCTATTGCAGTCGCGCAGAAAAACGTTCCACCCCGCAGATTTTTACAAGCGCCAAATATTTAATAAAACAATTCGTGTATGCAGTGTGACACATTGCTTTATTTGCGAAATAGTCAAATCAACGCGATGTGTGAATTATATGGCTTTAGCTTTAGTTTCTGGCGTCATTCTCGGTCTGCAAATGCGCAGACAGGGTGTATAAACAATGCTTGTCCATCTTCTTGTTTAAGATTTCCGTTATCTAAAAGCTATACAAAACGCTAAAATTGCTTGTATCTCAAACGTTTTGGGCGCCTGTGCAAGTTTACATTCTTCGTAAATATTTCGTTTTTAGCAAACAAATATATAATATAATAAACCTATTGTTAACTAAACATATCAAAATGTACACAATACTGTATAAAACGGTTCTTCTATGCTGTTGTATAGGTAAAATTTCAACAATTTACGAACCAGAAAATTCTATGCCGACTGACGGACCGGCGCCCATTTCCATATTTGGCCAATGTTACTTTAAGGGGCGTAACAGTAGATTAAGCGTATTCCTAAGTTTAAGCCTAAGCCTAAGCCTAAAGCAAAAAAATGTAATCTAACATCTAAACCTACTATTTTATAGACCCACCAGACCCCTGGACGCCCCTTAAAGTACATGGGCTTCCATATTTGTTGACAGTAAACTTGTGACACTGTCTTAAAATATTGAATCACTAATAACGATTTGTCCGTTCAAATATTCAACAGTGTTTTAATCGCTCGGTCCCACCCTCACAGTTGTACCTGGGGGTCAGGGACAACCCCATTTCATAATTTCCGTAAACGGGGTCACAGAGTTTCTTAAATGGTGCCACAGGAACCTGCTTCAAAATTTTTTACGGAATGTAACCTCGTTTCAAAATGTTAGCTCACTGCAGCCTTGATTCCTTAAAACGGTTAAGTTTAAGCTTTTTAAGCAATGAGTCAACGGATCGGATTGAAATTTTAAAGTGTTACAGAGCGAGCGAAAAAAGTTTACACAGACGTTGAAATTAAGAAAAATCAAATAATCATTGTTTGATTGGCTTAAAATGGTATGACGGATAAAACCTGGGTGTCATCAAAGGTTTTTCATTTTAGAAGACGATGCGTGAAAAATGGCATCATCGTTCTAAATTCTAATTTTTTACGCCGCTGGTTTTCGACGATTTTAATATTAATTTGTTTAAGAGTTTTTGAGAATTCAAATTTAGAATTGCTGTCGCTAAAAATTTTCAATTTGAAGCTGTAATAATTTTGAATGCTTCTCTTTTTTTTTGTAGACTGTCTGTTATGCAACTTCCACAATAACATGCGTACTCCAGGTGACTTTTGAGGGGGTGGTGTCATTGACACTGAAGCCTAAAAATGCTTCAGTGTCAAGGATACTGAAACCAAAAATGCTTCAGTGTCAAGGATACTGAAACCAAAAATGCTTCAGTGTCAAGGATACTGAAACCAAAAATGCTTCAGTGTCAAGGATACTGAAGCCAAAAATGCTTCAGTGTCAAGGATACTGAAACCAAAAATGCTTCAGTGTCCAGGACGCTGCTATCCAATCAAAAGTCACCTGGTGTACGCAGGTTATTGTGGAAGTTGCATTATTAATGTTGTGAATTTGCACGACCGTTGTCGATTTCACTTTTAGAAATCAGCGTTTAGGGTTTCGCTGAACTTTTGTTGACGTTCGACGCCGCTCGGCGCCGTCCGTCACGAGCACAGTACCGTTAGGCGTCTTCCGTCACCCGCACGGCGTTGACGGACGGTGACGGACGACGCTGTACACGTGACGCACTAGTGAATGTGCTCATAATTCTGGCCATTTTTCGCATATGATTTGCTCTACTCACTGAACCAATTTTGAGTTCAACAACTTCGATAGCTAATGAGTTTTAATAATTACTAATTGATGATAGTTGCTATACACATTTGAGAATATTGTCCCAGAACCTTAATTACCGTTAAAAGACAACTAAGCCACATTTTTGCGACCTTACAATCATATTAAAGCCAATGTTTTAAGCAAATATTACTAAATGTTTAAATTTTAAATTATCTTTAATATTTTAAAATTATGAAGCTGCGATGCTGAACAGTTTCAGTTCAACTGCTTTAACGATTTGCGCATTTTGTTCTAGTAAGTTTCACGCATTTCTTTGTTTGTACACTGTAAATTTCAATGAGTTAACTAATCAACTCAACTAGCGAGTTAGTTGTTTCTCAATTAATGTTTGTAAATGGTAACTCAATCTGAGTTGAGTTTATTCTCGCTCTGAGTTGAATTAATTTTTGCCGGTTGATTAATTAACTAAGAATGAGTTTAATTCAATCAGAATTCTCAGTTCTGATAGTCCTAACTCAGCCTGAGTGATTCAACTCATTCTGAGTTAAAATCAACTCACTGAAATTGGCAGTGTACGATATATATCTCAGCACATTTAAAAAATTTGAAAAATATAGGAATTTATTAAGCAAATAAAAGAAAAATAGGAAATTGGAAAACTTTATTCATAAGAAATTAAACTCAATAACCCATATTTGTTTGACTCCTTTACATGGGTTGCCCGCCATTAATACACTGTAAATCCTAGTGAGTCGGTTTTAACTCAGAATGAGAGTTGAATCAATCAGTCTGAGTTAGGACTTTTAGAAGTCAGAATTCTGAGTCAATAAAACTCACTTTGACTTTATTATTCAACTAACACCAATTATTCAAATTACCCGGAATCAACCGAACTCAAAGTGAGTTAATGTTTACTGTTATTAACTCAGAAACTGCATTAATACTCATTCCTTATAAATATTTATTTGCATACGCATTTATCCCTTTCTCACATAAATATTTGCACCATGCAGGAAAACATTTCAAGCCACGATTTGAGTCGCAGCGTCACAAGACTGCACTGCAAATTCCAAAAAGTTGATTAATCAATTCAGCTAGCGAGTTAATTATTTCTGAGCTAAAATCAGTAGTAAACATTAACTCTTTCTGATTTGAGCTCATTCTCCCTCTGAGTTGAGTTGATTCTTGGAGAGTTGGTTAACTAGCTCAGAATCAATTGAATCAACTCAAAGTTTTGAGTTCTGATAATCCTAACTCAGACTAAGTGATTCAACACATTGTGAGTTAAAATGAACTCACTAAAATTTATAGTGATGAGGAGTTTACTGTCACCACTCAACTACGAGCTTGACACCCAATTGCGGTAGGCTCTCACGTCTTGTGAAGACTTTGCACTCTGCATACTGTAGTGACCCGAATAAGAGGGGAGGTACCAGAGGGGGGTCCCATTTTGAGTCCAAATCAATAGGAGTCCGCATCCCTAATAAGAGTTCGTAAGCGGATAGAGTCCCTCAGCCCTAAATTAGAGTCCATAAATGTCAATTATCCCTAATTCTATACTGCTCAAATATATAACACACCAGGTACAAACATGTCCGCATAAATTTTAAAACAACGGAAATGCCAGCCAACAAAAATACTGCAGAAGGTCAGTCGTGCCCAAAAGAGAGAATGACATAAGAGATGGGTGTTAAGTCCAACTAACAAAAGGCGGCGGAGTGGCGAGTTAAAAATAAATAACATCCCGTAACCGAATGACACGGGGGAACCCGCCCGCTGGATAGGCCAAATAAATGTCATTCCCCCTGTTGAACGATGTGCATTGTGTATTAACTCGTGTATCTAGAAACTTTGAAGTTGCTCGCAGTCTGCTCTATGCTAGTGAAGGGATTAAGAATCGTACAGAATCGCAGAAACAATATTTATTGGGATTTTGGGCAACCAAGAAAAATTTAACTTATGCAAATGTAGGTTGGACTGTGTGCCATTAGCATACTCAAATCCTTCAAACCAGGCAAATGGATGCACCCTTATCTTATAGTAAACTTCTATTGAAATGATACCACCTTTGTGATAATCGGCGCTACAGTTGAAACATTTTATAGCATAGAGTGAAACACAGTTTGCGCTGAGTTGCGTACACTGTAAATTTCAGTGAGTTGATTTTAACTCAGAATGCGTTCAATCGCTCAGTCTGAGCTAGAACACTAAGAACTCAGAATTTTAAGGTGATTCAATTAATTTTGAGTTAATTAAAATCAACTGACCCAGAGTCAACTCAACTCAGAGTGAGAATCAACTCAACTCAGAGTGAGTTATTGTTTACTGATATCAATTCAAAAATATCCAACTAGCAAGTTGAATATATTAATCAACTCATTGAAATTTACACTGTATCGTCAGTTGCGGATCCCGAACTGCTAGCAAAGCGAGCAAGAAGCCAGTCACAGTTTGTGCATTTAATCTTAACTGAGGGTAAACAATGATGCCCCATGTCCTATGATCCATATTCGAGGCACATACCCTATACTCCGTCAATTTCAATAGTCACACAGGTTGTATAATATGGTAATATGAATAGTTGGCAAATATTTAAATTTATAGGAGTTCACTGTTGTCATTTCGGTTCTCATCTATCGGTCAGTCCGTCAACAGCACATCGACATACACCCAAATTAATAAATCGGCCGTTGAGCTCAATGTATCAGGCCAGTCCAAGGCCGATCAACGGCACTCTGCCATTAACGCCGCCTGATTTTTCCCAGTCCGAACCTTGCGTTGGTGATTTTGTGACCGGATATTGCTTGAATGGTGGAACGTGTGTTCAAACCGTTACTGAACCGCATTTTTTATTTTGCAAGTAAGTTAGTAATCAGAAGGGTACATGTGGCAGGTCCAGGACGTTCCAGTCAGAAAGTATACTTTTGCGTTCTGTAATTTGAAAAATTTTACACTTTTAAAGCGCGTATTAGAACATATTTGGGAACACATTCTTCATGTTTTATACGCAGATTATAAATACATCACGGTGCCACCTGAGGTGAAAAATACTGGACCCTGAGTCGAAGGTCAACGATTCTTACTGGAGTCGGAGCCGGAGGTGAAGCCGGAGGTGAGGCGCGAATTAGGTAGTATAAAGATGATTAATTAGTTAATTTTAGCCAATATCTGCAGAAATATGTTGTTAAGTTGTTTGGTTTTATACGTTAACTTTCTGCGAAATTTCGGAAATTCTGTCGTTAGAATTGTAGCAAAAGTAAAACGAAACGCGCTAAACAGATAAATTTTGATAAATTATGTAAAATTTTACTACCAAAATGATGGAACCTCAGGAAAAAATTCTACCGGAGCCGGAAACCGTTTTTCTGCCGGGGCCGGTGCCGGAGGCACGTCGTTTGTTGTACCCTGATCTATATATATGTACTTTGCTACTGCCGCAAGGTTGCTTGTTTTAAAGCCGTATACAAAGTGCCGATAGAAGCTACACAAAGTTGAGAATACAGCGGTGATTTCAGTTGCGCACTTGGTTATTATGGCAACCGATGCGAACATCATGAAACTGTCGCGATGTCAGAAGCAACTCGAATGACCCAAACGTCGATTCCGATTGTTCTTGTTGTAGCTGGTGTTGCGCTAGTACTGGCCATTATTGCCAGTTTCATTTATTTCAGGTAAACTTTTGCCATACACTATATGAGCGATATTTATGTTAATTTCCATGATTTTTGATAAGTATTCGCAGTGTACATGCAATTAACCAGTTTTATTGCGGCTTTTACTTTATTCAGTACTGTTTTAAACTGTATAAGCGCAAGCGACTGACCGGATAAAGACTTGTAAATAATTGAAAAATTTTATTTTATACAAAAATTTTAAAAACGACCAAAATTTATCGTGTGATTTTTGTTGTCTGATATTTAGCAGCGGACCCTATGACGCTGCTTAAAATTTGTGACGTCCGGCGATACAACGTTTACTGCGACCGATACATACGAACTTCATAACCTAATTTTTTGTTTTGTAGTCGCTTTGCTTTATAGACGTCGAAGAAACGCAAGCCGGTTCAAAGCGGCATCGCTTTCGCTGCCAGGCAGCAGAAACAGCAACACATCGCAACAAAATACACCATCAGATATTCAACATTCGCCAAAACATTCCGTACATTTGATCCAGTACAGCAACAATAACAATAATTGCAACTGCAGCAATAATTGCCATATTAACAATAACTGCAACTGTAACAATGGCAACTGCAACTGCAACAATCGCTGCAACTGCAGCAACGGCAACTGCAACTGCAACAGTGGCAACTGCAACTGCAACAATCGCTGCAACTGCAGCAATAGCAACTGCAACTGCAACAGTGGCAACTGCAACTGCAACAATTATTGCAGCTGCAAAAACAGTTGCAAATGTAACACAAACTGCAGCTGTAACAAAAATTGCAACTGCAACCATAATTGCAACTGCACTGATAATTGTAACTGCAATGATAATTGTAACTACATTTCCACCGACATGTCAAGTAACTTTGGGTTAAAAGTTACAAAATGCCATGAACTATAGTTGAAGATAACATAAAATAGCGTAACCAAGCGCCTTATATATACGAGCTGTCGTGTTTTTAAACATTCAACTTTTTAAACACGATGCCAAGCCGAAATTCAAAAATACAACTGAACAATAGTTAGACTTCGAGAGAGATGAAGGAGATGGCATATAAGGCCAATGTATAGATCAATGGCGAACCGTCGCTTTATTGAATTGCTATGAAGTAAGCTTAAGCTTTAGACTAATATATAGGCTTTAGCTGTAGAATTATTCTTACGCTTAGGCTCAAGCTTAGGAATATGATTATACTTACGGCCCTGACCTATACATTAGACGAATAAAACTAAAGCCCCATTCACACGTGCAAGTTTTTGCTGCGAGAACTTGTAGCTGCAAACTGTGCGCAAAACTTGCATTTTTTCATCAGCCAAAGAGAAAGCGACTGCAATAAATTCAGTGAACTTTCATGATTATTCACACATGTGAACTAAATTCCTAGCTATCATTTTTAATGAATTATTTGCAGATACAAATTTTTCGGACGGGATTTTGGACAAAACATGCAAGTGCAAGTTGCAACTGCAAGTTGTTACAGCAAAAACTTGCACGTGTGAATATGGCTTAAACTAACATCAATAACAATTGTGCCAGTGTGAAATTGTTTTTAAGCATTTTGTTGATGTAGGTGCAGTTTAATGAACATATCAATGTTATTGGTATATATCACGAAATTGTTGTAGCAATTACCGTCGCGTGGCCAGTGTAAAGAACGTGGGCGGAACAGTATTACAAGCATATTTCTATACCGAAGCCTAAGCCTAAGCCTAAGCGTAAGAATGAGTTTATTCCTATGCCTAAACCTAAGCCAAAGTCTAAGCCAAGCGAAATAATTAATCTAAAGCTTAAACTTACTCTGTTCTAGTCCCACAGAAAAACGTTACGCCCCTGATCTTTACATGGGCTCGTACGCGTAACCTGGCCTGTTGTCAAAGACGGCTCAGATTCAACCCCTCTCAGCAGGAGAAATTTGCTGCACTAAACATTTCGCCTCGCTAAAGTTTAAAATGTCGGCCAATGTACAGAACAGGGCCGGGACAGAGTAGTATAAGCGTATTCCTATGCCTAAGCCTATGCCTAAGCCTAAGCCTAAGCCTAAGCGTAAGCATGAGCTTATTCCTAAGCCTAAGCCTAAGCCTAAGCCTGAGCAAAGTTAGTCTAAAAAGCTCAAACTGACACTATTACAGCCCCACCGCAAAACGATCCGGCCGTATTCGATACATGGTGCCAAAATTTCTACAAAGTTCTGGTCTGTGTAGTTTTCTTGCTCATCCCTAAACGTGTAGCGTCTTTGTTTTACCCTCATCGAACTAATGACAGGTTTTACGGCTGTGGTGACTTTATGTTCATTTGCCTTTGATTGCAAGATATTGCAAATAATTGCACTTTACGTGCAATAATTGTTTTCAAATTTGTCCAAAGTCCTGGCAGCTTTAATAAGCTGTACCAAACACAGGATGTAACCGGCGGTGAATAATACCGGACCTGGAACCAAAATATCAGTATCTTTTTTTCATATGTACCAAAAGTGAATCCGAAACGAACCAACGAAATATATTTTGTAAAACTATGCAAAATTTCACTACCAAAATGACCGCAACATCCGGCAGAAATCCTACCGCGGAGCCGAAGCCGACGGCAATACCACCAGTTGTACCGTGCAAATTAGTATCAATACAGCGATTTACAACTCCAACTAAACACAAAATAATGATTAATTTTCATCACAAGTACTGTAGTCGAGTTTCAAATTGAGTCTAGAAAACTCAGAAAAAGACTTCCGGCCGTTAACGTGGCCGCATAAGGCCACGAGTAGGCGGTGGCAAGGGCGGCGTTAAATACTTTAGGCTTGCGACATCAAGAGTTGTGCTTGATTTGGCTTCCAACGGTCCTTCGCATATCCCCTGGCCAAAGGTATCCCTGTCGTCTCCTTGACACAACCCTACACCATGTTTGCTAGTATCAGCTGCCAACAACTCAGGAGACGCCGCCTTTCGTTGGTGGCGTCTACACCTTGATTCGGACCACTTTGCTCCGATTCCGGAATAAATTTTCGGACGCCAACTTCCGTGACTGCCAGGTACACTGGACCACGAATAAAATTTGTGAACCAAATCATCGTCAATATATCTCATTTCGCCAACGCATATCCCAAGTTCGGCCAACTTTTCCGGTCCAACTGGGCCATCTAAAGGCGCCGCATCCAAGCCGTCATGACCCAGTACTGCCGTTCGAAGCATTTCTTCCATATTAGCGCTCGCTGCAAGCTTATCACGTTCGGCCAACGGAAGCTGCGCTAAAATGTCTTCAAGCAATTGGCCAACTTGTACGGCGCGGTTGCCAAACATCACGTACTCAGAGCGAAAATTTTTCAACACTCTGCCCAAATACTGCAATTGTCGCAAATAGTCAGCTAACGAATCTATTAGCATCGTTGTAATTGCGAGCCCGAGCGATAAATAAACATAAGTAATCGCAAAATAGCTTGTTTCAACTGGATATATATCGCCAAGGCCGATTGTGGTTAGGCTGATTACAATGAAATACGCGGCATCAAACACGGACAGCTCGCGTTCCCAAAGCGGAAGACAAAACGAACCAATCACAATCCAGCTACAAAATATTGCTACTATGATCGGAACTGGAACTTTTAGAGGCGACACTGACGTTTGAGTGCCTTGGCGATTGCCAAATACTGCCTGAAATACGCGAGGGTGTCGTGTTTGAAGGGCACACAGACTTCGAATATAGTTTGTCAGAAGGAATTCTGAAAATAGCCTGCCGACCACGGCAATGCCAAGATACGATAGCGGGATCCCAATCATTGCGTAGAGCATACAAAACACACGACCCACAGTGGTGGTCGGTGCTAAATTTCCGTAGCCTGAAATATGCAAAATTAAACATTGTAGAATATGGTTCTATTGTAGGTGGTGTCATGGAATCCTGTGGTTTAGAGTTCTGGCTATAAGCTCTTTAGACCGGAAATGCATAGTTGTGCGTTACGCCATCAAATTTCAAACACAACATACGCATCGTATCTTATTCACAGAGTAAAACAAATCCTTGTGCGTTCGCAATTATATTGTCAAAGCAGTAAAGAACAAAAATTTAAAATGAAAAAAGATACAAGCGTAACCCATAGCTTCTGTAGTGACACGAATAAGAGGGTGTGGTGTAATAAAATAGGGTCCCCATTTCAAGCTCCAATCAATAGGAGTCCGTATCCTTAATAAGAGCCCGTAAGCGGATGGAGTCCCTGAGCCTTAATTAGAGTCCATAAATGCCAATTATCCCTAATTGTAGCGCATAAACGACTCCATTACCAAATAAGTTGAGTTTGAAACTTTAAAGCGTATACTTAAATTGTGAAAGTACATTCCTAAGTATAACCTTGCATGATCGCTCAAGCTGTTGACACAAGACAAATAAACACTTAATCAACGGATAGTTGCAGTCCCGGATATGTATCAGTAACGAAGGGTTGCGGAGCGTGGGTTCAAAATGAATAACAGTCCATAACCGAATAACAGGGGGTACCCTCTGGAGAGACCAAATAAATATCAGCCCCTCTCTTTTATTCGAGTCACTACAGTATATAAATATTCTTTCATCTGAGGATTTCGCTAACAGTTTCACAACTGTGTTGCAGTTGCTTATTGCATACTTTTTACCGGAAATGATTAAAATTACAAAAAATATAAAAACTAACCTATAGTTGAAATAATACTAAACGCAAACACAACCGATGATCCGTACGTCCATTCTGTACCGCTCGCGGTATTTTTTGAACGATTTAGCGAGCTAACTTGAGTCCAGTTTGAAATTTCAAAATGCGATGCGTGATGAATAAATTTTTTCGCATCGTCGGCTTCATCCGCGTAATCTCGATAGCATTGTTCGAAGCATTGTTGAATCTGATTGGCTGTTTTACTGCTGCTTCGAAATGATTCGGTGGTTTTCAACGCAGCACCTTTAGCTGTTTGATGCCATGGATCATTTGAAGGATGCTGTGGTTTTTGAGACCCTTCAATTAGATGAAATACGAACGCTCCTGTTGAAACGTAGACGAGAATGGCGAGCAGCAAAACAACTGGGACTTTATATTTTTCAGCCTAAAATTAGATTTTACTGCTTAATACAGTTTTCCATCTGATGATAGACACAATTGCCCATGATATTTTCAGGGCCGTCGCGTTTTCTGGTGGAATTGCAAATAAATAGGCTGAGAATTCAGACTATAATTTTTGCTTAGGCTTAGGTATAGGTTTACACGTTTTAACGTTTCTCTTTTGTACTGTAAAATTCAGTAAGTTGATTTTAACTCAGAATGAGTTGAATCACTCAGTTTGAATTAGGACTGTCAGAACTCAGAATTTTGAGTTGATTCAATTCATTCTGAGTTAATCAACTCACCCAGAGTCAACTCAACTCAGAATGAGAATTAACTCAACTGAGAGTGAGTTAATGTTTACTGATATTAATTCAGAGATAACCAACTCGCAAGGAGATAACCAACTCGCAAGATGAATTGATTAATCAACTCATTGCAATTTACAGTGCAGCTTTATAGACTTGGTAGCCATGTCAAACACGTCCAAATTACAGGAATGTATACAAGACACTGTGCATCCGAAAACCGCTGCAGTAAAACAAATTTCTTTTTGCGAAAAAAATTAGAAAAATCGCAGCCGGAAGCAAATATTAATATTAGCGGATCTTAAAATTGACACAAAAGTTGGACAAATCAAAAACGAAAACTGCGGTGAAATTTGAACGTTGACATTGACTGGGTCGAAAGCTATTAAAAGTTTATGACCGATGCTACATATATTTGAGAATACGAACCGTACTAATAGCTCAAACATAGTAACAAAAAACAGCTAATGTATCTAACAGAACCGTTACAGTACTACAACTGAATGAATAAGTTTAAGCCTATGCCTTTTTGTAAGAATGGGCTTTTACCTAAGCCTAAAAATCTAAGTAAAAAATTGTTTAAAGCTTGAAGCTTACTCTATTGCAGTCCCGCAGAAAAACGTTCCGACCCTGTGGTTTACATTAGCACAAAAAAACTTACATCGGTCGGACAAAACGAATGTTTGCCAGCGAGTACATTGTTTTCTGTCATATTCTATTTGATGCTTTATTAATAAAATTGCTAGTCAACGTATCATCCATCAACCACTGGCTTCAAATCTTATACGTTCTGGTCTTTGATTTGATACCAAAAACGTTCGCAATTTTAAGCCTAAGCCTAAACCTAAATCTATGCTTTCACAAGCTCTGTCAAGTTTGTCAGAATTCTGTTCGATGCCAGGCGTTGTGCTCCAATATAGCAACGACCCCTAACACCCACAGTTTGGCCAATGTTACATTTAGGGCCGTAACAGTAGATTAAGCGTATTCCTACGCCTAAGCCTAAACCTAAGCGTTGCAAAAGCGTACTCCTAAGCCAGGCGTTGTGCTCCAATATAGCAACGAACCATAACACCCACCGTTTGGCCAATGTCATTTTTAGGGCCGTAACAGTAGATAAAGCGTATACCTAAGCCTAAACCTAAGCCTAAGTCTAAGCCTAAGCCTAAACAAAAGAATGTAGTCTAGAATGTAAGCCTACTTTTTACAGACCCACCAGAAACCGTGACGGCCCTAAAAGTAACATGGTCCCACGAGGAGAACATCATCAGCTACGAGCTATACAGCACGGAAAATATTAGATACGCTTAAACCGAAATCAAGTGTACCTATTTTGAGCTTTAGCAGTGTATGTTTTAGAACACGTGCCTTCTTAAAGTCTGCCGGATATCAAATATAACAATGTCCGACACACTTTGAAGACCTTAGCCGTGATGTAAGCTTGTCCGATTGACCTATTTAACGTAATGTCAATTACAGGCCCAAGTAAAGATCAGGCACAAACTACTTTTCTGTTGGAATTCTATGAAGCAAGCTTAATAGCTTTAGAGTTATTTTTCTTACACTTTAAGACTTATGCTTATGCTTATATAAGTATAGGCTTAATCTTAGGTTTAGGCTTAGGCTTTATTAGGCATGGAAACATGTTTATACTACTGTTACGGCTTTGGTCTATACATCGGTCGTGTACAGTTAGCTGTTAGCACAGTGCATTGTGTACAATGCTTTCAGAAACAATCGTTGTTAAACGGTAAAATTTAGCCAAATACCAATGGTGTAAACGAATAGCAAAAATAACGGAAACGGATATTGAAGTATAAAAGTTTCAAAAATGTTTTATTTTTCTGTCAGCCCAATTTAGGCGTGCTTATATTCACCGGTTTATTAAAAATATTAAAATGTCGGATGCATAGAAATTTTTAATGACTTTGAATGGATTTCGTGATTTTTATTTCATTTCGTACAATTGTACCATATTTGTAATGAAAAATTGCGAGATATATACATGAATTATAATTAATTTTGACCGTAAAAGTAACAGACGTTATTTCTATAACGGAAACGGACACCGATTTTTGTCGGACACGGAAACAGATATCCGGTTACACGTTGCCAAATACGCATGTTACGTTTAGCATATGTTAATAATTAACCCTTTCTCACATGAATATTTTCTATTTCCCCTGAGACCTACTTTTATGCTAGGATTTGAACTCCAGCGACTGGAGTGGGAGGCGTATACCATCACCACTCAGCTATAGGAGCTTGACGCTCGAGCCCGAGGGGGCTCTCACGGGTTGTGGTGATTTAGTACTATGTATACGTGTTGCAATTGTAAACACAGTGCGATATATACTATTTAACGTATACACACTGCGCTGAGTTGCCTACAGGCAACTCAATGTGAGAAGGGGTTAAGAAAGCTGCACGCACACTAAGAAAGAGACCGACTGACTGGAGCACCTAGACACTTGTAGGCTTTTATTAAGCGTTGGCTTAGGATTAGGATTGGGATTAGGCTGTTGTTTACTTACGCTTGCTTAATAGTAGGTATAGGCTCCTAATAAAGGCTTTAATTCCTTTATAGAAGCTGTTCAGTTCAAGCATTTGTTTGTTTGTTAATATTCATGATTACAAAACTTCCAGAGATTTCACAAGAAACGTTTAAATTGAGCAAAGTGTCGCAAACATCTGTTACTACTTGGCGTCGTTCCCATAATGATTAATAGCTTTAGGTCTTGAGATCATGCTAAACTATTACAACAGAACACGTTAAAAAGTTCCGGTCAATTTCAGCTTTATGACAGCTGTAAAAACTTGAGGGATCGTTCATACTTAGGCTGGCAGCAGGGTACAACCGAACGTCTGCCTCCGGCTCTGGCACAAAATCGGCCTCCGGCTCCGGTAGAAATTTTACCGGTGGTTCCGACAATTTCGGAAGTAAAATTTTGCATAATTTTCCTGAATTTATCTGTTTAGCGCGTTTTGATTGACTTTTGTCACAATTTTCATGAAAGAATTGCCAAAATTTTTGCAGAAAATAAGCGTGAAACCAAACAACTGAACAGGCTCCGGCTCCGATATGTTACACCTCCGGTTGCACTATGCCTGGCAGGCCCATGTGAAGATCAGGGGCGGAACGTTTTTCTGTGGGACTAGAATTGAGTAAGTTCAAACTTTACACATTTTTTTGCTTCGTTTAGGCTTAGGCTTAGGCTTAGGCTTACGAATATACTCATTCTTAAGCTTAGGCTTAGGCTTAGGCTTAGACTTAGGCTTACGAATATACTCATTCTTACGCTTTGGCTTACGCTTAGGCTTAGGAACATGTTTATTATACTGTTCCACCCCTGCACTTTACATTGGCCTGCTGGCACTAAGTATCTAACGCCGTTATCATAACAGTGATATAAAAGCCCAAAATTGTTCCAGGGTTGCTGATCTGCCCTGAGCCATGTCTGACTGCTGTCCCACACTGTGCATTGCGTATATTCTACCTCATAGTACAAGCGTAGGTCTGTCTCAGGCTTCGGTAGAAAATCGACCTCCGGCTTTGGCTTCGGTCCCGGTAGAATTTTTGCCAGAGGGTCCGGCAATGTTGGGAGTGAAATTATTATACATAGTGTTAAAAAATTATCGTTCTTGCGCGTTTGTCGTAACTTTGGTACAATTTTCACGAAAAATGGCTGAGATATAGTAAGCGTAAAACTAAAAACGATTTAGCAACACATTGCAGATACCTATTTGCTGAACTTAACAAATTGAACAATATTTTTACTATCTAATTTCGCACCGCTTCCGGCTTCAAGTCTGGTTCCCGCTCCGGAATGTTTTGTTGACCTCCGGCTACGGCTGCGGTATTTTCACTTCCGGTTGCACCCTGTTCTAAGTATATATTTTGCGCTCAGTTGCTCATTAGTATATACTCCATGTAGTAAATGTGATAACTCGTCACGAATTACATCTATCATCAAAGATCACCGTTAAAAGATGAAGAGCTTACGGAGGACTATAAGCGTATCCCTAAGGCTAAACCTAAGCGTAAGAATGATATTCCTAAGCCTAAAAACCTAACCGTTAGAATGAGCTTATACCTAAGCCTAAGCAAAAAATTAGTCTAAAGTTTAAGCTGAGTCTATTGCAGTCCTGCAGAAAAACGTTCCCACCCCGATCTTTACATATGCCTGCATATGTTACGAGGCCCAAACCTGCGTCATAACTTTGAACAGACCAGGCTACAAGATTTCAGACGATAATCGGAAAAAAAGTCGTTGCTGAGATTTAAGCAGCAGCAGCTGCTGTGGCCGATCCGGGCCAAAAAGTCACTTGGGAAAAATTAGAATGATTTTACAGCGGTCAAGAAAAGTTAACATTTTTAAAATTTTGAACACACAAATCTGTGCAAAAGTCATAAATTAGCAAAAAAAAAACAAATTTTAAATTTGTCCCTAACTGCTTTTACCACCCGTCTCTCAAAGGATTTGAGTTGTAATAATGTTCAAGACTTCGCTGAAACGTGAAACAAATCAGTCATTTTTAGACATTTCAAGCAATTTTTTCAATTTTTTTTACTTTTTAAGGTTTTCAATAAAAAATATATTTTAGATTTTAAGCAAAATAGTTTTAGGTATTTTGGCCAATGTAAAGAACAGGGGCGGAACAGTATTATAAGCATATTCATAAGTTTAAGCCTAAGCCTTAACCTAAACGTAAAATGCGCATATACCTAAGCGTAGACCTAAGCCTATCCCACGCATAAAATTAGTCTAAAGCGTATTAACTTACACTGTTGCAGTGCCACAGAAAAACTCTCCACCCGTAATCGTTTCATGTGACGTTATTTTTAATATCGGCTTCTAGGCTTTGGCTTAAACTTACGCTTAGATTTATGCTTCGGTTTTGTGATCAAAAATATCCTGAAAGATTTTATTTAAAAACATTAAAATAAAGATAACAAACTACAAATGAAGAAAAAGAGCATAGTTTTAATAGGCAGTAACGCATTCAATCACTATTGCACTGATTTATAATGAAGATAACATATTAATATAAGAACAATCCAAGCCTTCGGTTGAGTTGCAGAGATATGACTTAAAATATTATTATTTTAAACTAAAATTATCAAATGCTTGGCTATCAAGTTTTTAATATATATATCTTATAATTTAAAAAGTTTTTACTGATTTTTAAAAGTATATTCGGCCAATTCACAGTGTAAATTTCAGTGAGATGATTTTAACTCAGAATGAGTTGCATCACTCTGTCTGAGTTAGTACTCTATCAGAACTCAGAATTTCGAGTTGATTCAATTTATTCTGAGCTAATTAATCAACTAATCCAGAGTCAACTCAACTCAGAGTCAGAATCAACTCAACTGAGAGTGAGTTAATGTTCACTGATATTAATTCAGAAATAACCAATTCGCAAGCTGAATTGATTAATCAACACATTGGAATTTACAGTGCACTTTCTGCAACCCAGCCATTGTCTTGTCAACAATAACAAGTTTAAAAAAGTTGCCGTCGAAAAAGTTAGTGATATTCTACAACAACGGGAGTTGAGTTACTTAGCTACACTGTAAATTCCAATAAGTTGATTAATTAACTCAGTGAGAGAATATTAGTTATTTCTTGTAACTTCTTAGTTAATAACCGTAGATGTTAACTCACTCTGAGCTGATTTAATTCCGGGTGAGTTCACTACTTATTCTCAGACTGTTTTCATACAAGAAGTCAAAATTGTGAGTTCTGAAAGACCGTATTCAGAGCTCAGACTTCTGAGTGGATTCAATTTAGCCTGAGTTGAAATCAACTCACCGGAATTTACACAGTGTAGTAGTAATTTTCTAGATTGCATAAAAACAATTGTCAGTTAGTAATAGGTTTTTTGGCGAACATTTAATTATTCATCAAAAAAGCGTTGAAAATTTAGTTGTTGAAAATATTCTAAAGATGGATTCAATATATATCACAAAAACATGACATATAATAATGTTAGAGTTGAGTTTAAAGCTAAGCTACGCTTCGTCAATGGATAACAAATGAAATTTTCATGCAATTGATGGAAAGTTTGAGACAAATAGAGTCCAGCGGTTACTGTTTTGCGATAGACGAATTTTGGTTAAAATAGGATCCAAGGGAAATTACAAAAACACAAACATGTAAAGGATTTTTGAAAAATTTTAAATTCAAATTTCAACTAATAAATCGACGATTAAAAATGTTTTCGCATGAAATTGATGTCAAAATTTTGCGCAAGAGTGTATAGCACCTTTAACAACACTGCAAAAAATGGTGAGTGAAATTGACTGTCTCTGAAATAGGGTCTATGAGACTACACAAATTGAGTCAAATTCGACTTCATCAGAGTCAAATTTAACTCACTGAGTCGTACGTTTGACTCTGACAGAGTCGCATTTGACTCAGTTTGTGTAGTCCCGTAGAGCCTATTTCGGAGAGAGTCAATTTGACTCACCGTTTTTTGCAGTGCAGTGGGTCGCTCAAGAGTTACTGATTTGAAATATACGCAAGGTTTTTTACCTTAAAAACAAAATTTTTTTACAATCGCTAAAACTCTAGTTGGCTTCAATGGTAAAGCAATAAAATCATTAATTGGTGATAGGTGCTAGACACATTGGAGAATATACGGCTGGAAATTTTTCCTAATGCTGCTTGAAAGTTACGAGTGACATATAATATTTGGTATTTTACGTATTACTGAAAATATTAAAAATTCAAAAAATAGCGTGTTTTTTGAAAAACATAGCTTAGCTTTCTACAACGCAAGTGTTTACATTGTGAACTAATATTTTTTGTAAACTGCGACAGTGACCATAATTGGAATGTGAATCAGGCATAAATATAACATTAACATTAAGTAACAATGAAATTAATTCGTTTTTAACTTTTTTGATTCACTTAATTTTAAAATAATCTTAAAAACACAAAAAATTTCAATTTGAAATGAGTAAATTTTTTACTTAAATTCAAATTGTGAAAAAATTAATCATAAACTGATTTAGATTCTATAGATGTTTTTAAGTCAAACCTCGCCACTAAATCTAGGGAAAACTCTCGTTTCAGGTTTAAACTTTAAATTTAGGCTATTTTGCTAATACATCCAAAAATTTGATCGTGACATAGCTGGCTTTTGGTTACATGTTTGGCAGTCATGAAGTCCGCCTAACTTGAGAAATATTTACTATATTTTTATTGAAAAAATTTCTCAAATTTAAAGTTTTAAAATTTTGCTTTTTAAATAGTTTACAATATATGAACATGACTCTATGAATAACAAGGTTGCATAGACACGTCAAATGGAATGTTACAGTGTTGTACGCAATTATACAAATGTCACCAAACACTAGTAGCCGTAGTTGCACCCATGTGCCATTCTCCCAAAGTTCTGGGGTTTCATAATATCATAGACATTCCTTAATCAAATCTTACAGAATTTTACTATCAATAAATTTCGATTTCAGTTCACGAGAGTATATTAATCTACTTCGACGGAACGTGGCGAGCGAGAAATTTTTTGACACTAATCGCTAAAACGTTACAAAAAAAGTCTCTAGAAGTGCTTTTTCTTCTGAAAAATTATCCCACCGGTCGCCATCATGTAACCCAAGCAAGATATGGATCCCAAAGTATTAATATTAATAAAGTAAAATTTCATAACATTTTTCCTTTGAAAAAAACATAATTTTAAAATTATTATGAGGTGGAGTTAACACCTAAAGAGCAAGGCACACAGTGGTTGCTGAATTGATCAAGAATATCATTGCGATAAAATACAATAAAAGACAAGAAAGATAATGCAAAAAATGTTAATTTTATACACATATCACGAAGATGCGCCATATATATGATAAGTTTCATAACTATGTTGTGGTTTGAAACTGGTGAAATATATTTTTGGTGAGAAAAAAATGCCATAAAAAATACAGCCAATATATTTAATCACAATCGGAAGTCAGAAAAAAGACATTTCTAACATTTTTACGCCCAAATTTGAATTTTTGAAAATTCGATTTTTGTAAATTGCATTAACGATTACGATTGAAACAAAAATAAATTTTTGATGTAAAAGTTTAAAGCTCTATTCGCACGTGCAAGTTTTTGTTGCGAGAACTTGCAGCTACAGATTCCACACAGAACTTGCATTTTTTTCATCAGCCAACGAGCAAGCGGTTGCAATAAATTCAGTGAACTTGCATGGTTATTGACACATGTGAAGTAAATTCCTAGCTATGATTTTTAATGAATTATTTGCAGTTGCAAGTTTCTCGAACGGGATTTTGGACAAAACTTGCAAATGCAAGTTGCAGCTAAAGTTTTCGGAGCAAAAACTTGCACGTGTGAATAGGGCTTAACAAACAAAATAATATTTTGCGCGGTTCGAGGAGTTCTGTCAAAAGCTTCATATGTATATTATATATTAAGATATTCAATGGGTCATTAGCTAACCTGAAAATCAGTTTTTTTATGAACACGAAATTGCACTGTACAAAGATGGGTGTATTTAGTCAATTTCTTAGATAAAACTACAAGCAAACTGTGCGGAATTCTGTGCGCAACGTGACCAATTTATCTAAACTATATTAGTTTTATTTTGATGCTTAAGGCCCTATTCACACGTGCAAGTTTTTGTAACAAAACCTTGCACGTGTAAGTTGCATGTGCAAGTTTGATCACAAAGCAGTTCTGGAGTTCGTACAGCTGCAAATTATCACTGGAATTCATGCTATTGAATTTAATTCGCACCTCTAAATGCAAAATGCAATTGCAAGTAGCTTGCATTTCTTGCGACCATGCAGTTTGATTGGCCAATCGGAATGTTGCTTAGAAAATGCTTGTAGCTGTAAGTATTTCGCGTAAGTTGCAACTGCGAATTTTTGCTGCAAAAAACTTTGCACGTGTGAATAGGGTTTAATTGTACTTGTAAACATTAACCCATTAAACCTGTCCCGCATGGAATGTATGTCAATTTCAACTGAAAGTTTGCAACAGTGCCAAACAATACACCTATGATATTACACGCAGTAGGGGCGTGACAGCGACTGTTTGTCTAGGAGTGCCAAATAATGGCGCAGCAGTAAATCCAAAACCGCAGAGGGAATCAAAGGATTGATTTTGGTCAGCACCTACAATCAAAACAAGCGCACAGTAGCGGCCAAAAAAACTCGCGAGCGAAACGCCAGCACATTTTACACATTAAAATTATTTCAATTCAAATGAAAGCTTTATTTCAGTGGGGATTTAGGTGTGTCAGCGATATGCCTTTATTTTTCAAGGACGTCGACTGACACTTCTAGAAACTCACTGTTCCTGTATGCTTCTTATCATGCAGGACACAACTTTATATCCTATTCAACTTTTGCCGAATAAACAAAAACCAAGGACATATCGATATACAGTCAAACAGACACAGTTCACAATTTGACCGTCGACGGCTGTGATTCGTTCGTTGACAGTTTGTCAGCAGACAAATTTGATCCAGCAACGCCTGTCACTAGGCCAAGTTCATTCAAATCATCTTCGGACACCCATTGATTATCAAGTGACAGGTTATTATTGTCACAACCGGTGGTTATATGTTGTTGTTGTTGTTTTGTATCGCACGATAACGTCGATGAGTCATCGGTGGACAAACTTTGCTGCGATTTGTAGCATTGTGAGTCAAGCGATGACGCATCGACGGTCGATGTGTTTGATGTCACCGTAACACCTTTCATGTTGCCGCTACGTGTCGTGTTGCGATCAAATCCTTTGATGTCGCCGACAGCACTGAACTGTGGCGGTAGCATCAAAGGGCGCGCAAATGACAACCGCCTACTAATACGGTACATCAAAGGATGCCGCCGGCTTGTGCTAATATCTGCCGGTGATCCAGTGCTGTATCCGGGATTAAACGAAAATATTCCGGATTCGGAACTGGTTTTCGAACCAGACTGAGTTTGAGAGCGAAAATAGCCGTAAACGCCAACCGTTAGCATTGATAACGCTAGAAACGCGGCCAGGCTAACGGTAAGCCCAAATGCTGTTGTCGGAATGCAAATATCACCTTTGCCAGACGCGAGTCTGCGCGAAGCTTCGACTATTTGTTGCCCGCCTGGGTTGAACGAAGAGTCGCTAGTAAGAAGTGAATAGGTTTCAATTGAATTTGCTTCGTTCGTGTGTTGTGGTTGCATTTGTTGGACTGAAACAACATAAATTGAACTGTCTTTTTTTCATTCAATTTCATTGGTAATTACGTTGGAGTACTTAACAGTAGGCAGAATGGAACTTGACCCGCGGATACCCGTGGGTAAACACGGATCGCGTAATGAATTCCAGCCGCGGGCGCACCCGCGAGTAATGATTTGTACCACGCTGGTGAAAAATTGACCGTTTTTTGAACAGCGCCAAACTTTTAAGAGTTAAGATGCGAAACATACACTATTATCTAAGCTAGTCAGTGAGCGCTGTAATAGCAAAAGTTCTGTTTTATTTAGGATGGGTTTGAAATTTTGTTGTTTCAAGTATTAAAAGCTTATAGTGAAAAATTCATTATTAAAACTATAAAACGCCAAAATTTCATTGAAAAGCAAATAGCCAACGATGTTTAAAATTCTGGTTTAATTTCAGGCGCAGGTAAAAGGTGGGTCGTTGGTAGATCTTTTTAGGGTGTCTAAAACGCACGGGTGAAAAATCTTAAGTGCCAGGACAAAACGCGGGTCGGGTAAACAAAAATCATTACCACATCAAACCCTGGTAGTAGTGTTGTGTTGCGAGTTTTGTTAAAAATGTTAAAGCTACGCCTATTTGTTGCATTTGGTGCATTAAAATAACATATAAAATGAACGTTGTGCCATCTTAATGGAAAGTTTTCACACTGCGACCGCCTTTAAGGACCAGAAATTGGCGGATCCATGAGTTTCCGGTTGGGAAGAATACTTTTTGTGTTGTGAAACTTTACGTTTAAAAACGCGTTTTCAGCAATGTTTTTGATACTTTAAAATACTATTGACCACAGTCTTAGTTTGGAATAGTGAGTTTATTTCACTCATTCGAGTTTAATTTATCGATTCCCCCGGAGTCAACTCAACTCATAGTGAGAATCAACTCAACTCAGAATGAGTTAAAGTTTACTGTAATTAACTCAGAAATAACTAACTTGCCGTCTGTGATGATTATTAATTAACTCACTGGAATTTACAGTGTAGAAAACACACGGACTTACTGAAATCTTCTGGAAACTTGTGTTCTGATCCAATCCGCGGTGGGAATGCAACACTACCGTCAGGCGAAATATCTTCTGGCGAATCCATCACAGCGATAACCGTCGAAAACACAGGCAGCGCATCGGGCGGGGCCTCTTGAGCGGCCTGGTTGGCCTCGAACAGCGCAAACCGCCGTTTGCGGCGCTTTCGGCCGTAGCTTTGTCGGCCATTGCTACATGTAGCCTGAAACCAATATGCCGTATTACAGCTTTATTGTACATGTTTTGATACATACACTGTAAATTTCAGTGAGTTGATTTTAACTCATAATGAATTGAATCACTCAGTCTGAGTTAGGAGTATCAGAACTCATAATCATGAGTTGATTCAACTCATTCTGATTTAATTAATGAACTCCAATGAAATCATTTCAACTCAGAGTGACAATCAACTCAACTCAGAGTGATTAAACTCAGAAATAAGTAACTTTTCGTCTGAGTTGATTAATTACTGAATCTACTAGTGACCGTCTAAAAAACTAAATGCATTTTTAATGCGATTGGTTGAACAATTCTATTCGCCAAAAAGTACGATACGCACAGTGAACAAGGTTCCTTAAGGATAAAACGACATAAAGGTTATACAACACATATAAACAAATTTTCTGATTGGCTGAGGGTCCGAAATTTCAATCGAATATTTCAGATGCACCAAACAACTTGTCTGATTGGCTGAGGGTCCCAAATTTCAATCGAATATTTCAGATGCACCAAACAACTTGTCTGATTGGCTGAGGGTCCGAAATTTCAATCGAATATTTCAGATGCACCAAACAACTTGTCTGATTGGCTGAGGGTCCGAAATTTCAATCGAATATTTCAGATGCACCGCCTCAACTCCGGATTGGGGTTTTAAATTAAACCAACACACGGCAGTTGCGCGAAACGCCGTCTGTAATAAAACTGTAAACGTTTTCGAACAAATATATATACAAAACACTAATTATTGCAGTTTTCAAGACTGCAAATTTTGCATTGAAATAATAAGTTTTGTAAATATGTTGAACGACATTGATTAGCTTGGACCATATTCTCAAATGTGTATAGTAACTATCATCATTTAGTAATAGGTTTTCAAACTCACTATCTATTGCAGTTGTTGAACTCAAAATCAGTGCAGGAGTAGAGCGATTCATATGAGAAAAAGCGCGTTGAATTTTCAGCCTCAGTATTCACTGGCTCGAACCTTAGGTCCATGTACAGATCAGGGACGGAACGTTTTTTCTGTGGGACTAGAATAGGGTAAGGTTAAGCTTTATATTAATTTTTTGCTTGGCTTAGGCTTAGGAAGACACTCATTCGTACGCATAGGCTTTGGCTTAGGAATATGCTTATAATACTGTTCCGCCCCTATTCTTTACATTGGCCGAAACATACAAGCCCTATCATTAACGGGCGATAGATGCTACACAGATTTGAGAATACGGGTCCTTATTATACTAAACATACAGCATTTACCGGTTGACATTTATCGTAACATATCATACAGTCACACTGAAACCGGATATTAGCAGTATCCGGCCATTTGAACGACATAAAGTTCGTATAAACAATGGAGTTGTTCAAGTTCCGCCAAGCCGGAAATATTATGCTGTCTACTGGACATCTGAAAAATAGCACAAAAACAAAGCATTCAATTCTGTTTTTTTCAGCAGTTTTTTATCAGTGGTGGATCCATATGTGGATCAATAGGGGCTCATGTGGATCAATAGGGCCTCATGTGGATCAATAGGGCCTCATGTGGATCAATAGGGCCTCATGTGGATCAATAGGGCCTCATGTGGATCAATAGGGCCTCATGTGGATCAATAGATCCTCATGTGGATCAATAGGGCCTCATGTGGATCAATAGGGCCTCATGTGGATCAATAGGGCCTCATGTGGATCAATAGGGCCTCATGTGGATCAATAGGGCCTCATGTAGATCAATAGGGCCTCATGTGGATCAATAGGGCCTCATGTGGATCAATAGGGCCTCATGTAGATCAATAGGGCCTCATGTGGATCAATAGGGCCTCATGTGGATCAATAGGGCCTCATGTGGATCAATAGGGCCTCATGTGGATCAATAGGGCCTCATGTGGATCAATAGGGCCTCATGTGGATCAATAGGGCCTCATGTGGATCAATAGGGCCTCATGTGGATCAATAGGGCCTCATGTGGATCAATAGGGCCTCATGTGGATCAATAGGGCCTCATGTGGATCAATAGGGCCTCATGTGGATCAATAGGGCCTCATGTGGATCAATAGGGCCTCGGCAAGTTTACCTTGAAAACGTTTCTGTTAATAACAAAATGGTTAGCTAAGACAAACTACACAAACTATATGAGTTGAATGTGATAAAATTGCCAACGCATTGTTTACAGTAATAAGTGTCATTTGATGCTCAATAACAGGCTTGTAGCCAGCTCACCTAACTAGAAGGAGCTAAAAAATTTTCATGAGAGGCATACAAGCGTTTTCGATGACTTGCAAGCAAGGTTCACATTTTTCTATGGGGGACCAAAATTTTTACAGAGGGGGGCTGAGTCTTTATTCGGTTTCCTTTGGCTAAGGAGGGTCCGGTTCAATAACCCTCGCTGTAATATAGGGTACAAAAGCGTTGCGATTTGGTAAATTATCATTGGATCATCGGTCAATGTTACTTTTAGGGCCGTAACAGAAGATTAAGCGTATTCCTAAGCTTAAGTCTAAGTTTAAACGTTGCGAAAGCGTATTCCTAAACCTAAGCCCAAGCCTAAGCCATAAAATGTAGTCTAGAATGTAAGCCTACTCTTTTACATACCCGCTAGAAACCGTATACCGTGAGGCGCTGCCAATGTTACAAAATATTTTACAAATTGCAATGCGGCCCCATGCGGCAACGCACGCGCGTTGACGGCCGGCATCAAAGGGCACCAGACGAGACGACAACGAACCTTGACATCATACTATTAACTGCTGTTACCAAATAATTGGTATTGTAGTTTAAAAAAACACAAACAAATAAATTAAATCTTACCCATTTTCATCTGTTAGCGGGTACGTATCCCCATCGTCCATATTGACTGCCATACAATTTTTCGCAAATACACCGTAAAGGCCTGAAACAATACAATAAAAAACAAATAATCATGAAACAATAAAATAAAAAATAAATAATCATGAAACAATAAAATGAAAAATAAATAATCATGAAACAATAAAATAAAAAATAATAAATAATCATGAAACAATAAAATAAAAATAAATAATCATGAAACAATAAAAATAAATAACCATGAAACAATAAAATAAAAAATAAATATCATGAAATAATAAAATAAAAAATAAATAATCATGAAACAAAAAAATAAAAAATAAATAATCATGAAACAATAAAATAAAAAAAATAATCATGAAACAATAAAATAAAAAATAAAAAATCATGAAACAATAAAATAAAAATAAATAAGCGTGAAACAATAAAATAAAAAATAAATAATAATGAAACAATAAAATAAAAAATAAATAATAATGAAACAATAAAATAAAAAATAAATAATCATGAAACAATAAAATAAAAATAAATATTCATGAAACAATAAAATAAGAAATAATTAACTTAAAAATTACTTTCATAAAAAAACTTAATCATCAACTTTTTTTCTGGCATTTAATGGTAGCGTAATGACTCTCTTGTGTCACCACCGTACTATTCATCATAGTACATGCTGCGAATTACGAAATTGTAAAACAAAATGCGTGTATCAGCTTATTACATCAGAAATTTTCATTAAATTTGGATGGTACAGCTTCGCCCATAAAAAAACACTAAAAATTCAAACAAAATTTATTTACTATTATATTATATGCTAAGCGAAACTAGCATGGTTCAACGAATCTACGTGTATTTGCAGTAACATACGCTACCCATTAACATTACAGTATGGTAAGGTGGGGCCAACAAATACACGATGGTACGTTTTGTGCCACGCCAAAATATACGTAAGTTGCATACTCTACTCTAAATAGTTATCATTGAGTCTTGATACTATAGAAATTATCAAGTGTTTAATGATTCGCAGCTGTTTTTTTCAAGTATTTAACAATTTTAAATTTTGCAAAATTAAAATCCGGCCCTTCGTCGCTCAGAAATATAAAGTGTAGGCTTAGGCGTAGGATTAGATTTTGTATTTTGCTTAGGCATTGACGTTGGCAGCTGTCGCGGAACGACGACTGGTCACAGATTCTGGTTTGAAACGTTCATTACTTTGAGGGGTAACTCGAAGTTGAATTTGAAGCATTTCACCAATAACAGCGTTCGCCACATTGCTATTTGAGCCATCCGGACGCAATACGTGCAAACTGCATCTACCCATTGGTGCATTTTCAACGTAACTTGCAACTGTGCTGATCATGCTGTAAACATTAGATTCAAACACTTTACCACATGAATAATTTCTATTTCATCTACGATTCAACTTCAAGCTTACACTGCAAAAAATGGTGAGTCAAATTGCGTCTCTTCGAAATAGGCTTTTCCGGACTACACAAACTGAGTCAAATTCGACTGTGCCAGAGTCAAATTCGACTCAAAAAATTGTGATTTGGTTATATGTTTATAGTGACAATTATTATTATTTACCTAACATTATAATGACTTGTGACGTGTTTTTCTCCGGTTGGATAAGAACATTTCAGTTTATATGCGACCGCTTCGTCAGTAATAAATAGCGGATGCTTTTGAACGACCACAATCACCGAAAAAGTATTCTAAAAATAAAAATTATTTTAAAATTTAAGTAAAACTTAAACAAAACCAAACGGATATAATAAATTGTTTTCGGATCTTTTCGGTTATTTTCCGAGCCAACGTTTGCCCAAAAATGGTTGGATTTTGAAAAGTTTTGCATATTTGACGCTTCTCATGATCTGCAATGATCATTCCACGCACAAGTTTGAATTTTTTAAAAAATCCGATTTTTAAAGCGCCTGCGCCCTCCTTGTGGTTTAAAGTTGTTTGTCAAAAAGTTAGACAAATTATATATATCTTGGATCCTAAAAAATTGAATTTTTAAAACTCAAATTTGGCCGTGGAATGCTCAGAGAAAGACGCAAGAACCCAAATATGCAAAAAATTTTCAAAATTCAACCTTTTTGGGAAAATGTTGACTTGGGGGTGGATAAACCGAAAAGATCCTTATTTCAACTGTACATTTGAACAATTCATTTGGTGTCGCACAGTATTTTTGCAATAACTCTGCAAAAAACAGACAAGTAACCAGAAGAGACAGCTGTTACGGGGTTCATCACCCCCAGAAAAATTTTGTCTGCCCTTAGACACATTCGAGCCCCGCAGGTAAGCGTCGATATATCAACGGCGTGCACCTCCTTAAACTCTTTTGCCCATCCTAGAAAGTTACGCTTGCTGCGGGTCAATAACAAAATTGACAATAACACTACAATTTCGGAAATTTTTAGTTAGAAATAAAATCATATACAATACAATATTGTCAGGTTGATCGTACCTGTAACAATATGCTCACGCGACAATAAGTTTACCTGTTCCGGTTCACGTTCCACATCACAATGTTCAAACGGCGCTGTAAACTTGTACAACGGATGTGGATCATCCCGTGGAGACGTTGAAAAGTCTTTCGAACAAAACGGATTGCGACTTTGAGATTTGACAAATATTCTTCCACGGAACGGAATGTCAGACGTGAACAGTAGAGTGATCGCTTGGCCTTCACATTGTACTAAAACATGGAAACAGAATGTAAAATGTCTTACATTTGATTTGTTATTTTAATATAATTTTTTCATATAAAACTGAACGAATTGATTGTTACATTTAAATAATATGTTTTATTTTAATGATACGAATATTTTGTTTTACGCATATAAAACATGGAAACAGAATGTAAAATGTCTTACATTTAAAATAATATGTTTTATTTTAATGATACGAATATTTTGTTTTACGCATATAAAACATGGAAACAGAATGTAAAATGTCTTACATTTAAAATAATATGTTTTATTTTAATGATACGAATATTTTGTTTTACGCATATAAAACATGGAAACAGAATGTAAAATGTCTTACATTTAAAATAATATGTTTTATTTTAATGATACGAATATTTTGTTTTACGCATATAAAACATGGAAACAGAATGTAAAATGTCTTACATTTAAA
>JASANG010001330.1:0-59896 GCA_030248215.1 Enoplolaimus lenunculus | reverse complement strand
TCCAGCTGGAACAGTAATTGCAAATGTATTGCATCGCCGAATTACTGCTAATTTACTAGAAGCAAAATCAAATATTCTGCTCATCGACTGTTTTGCGTTTCCATTAGCCAGTTTTACAAATTTTACAAAAACATGCAAGCCTAAGCCTAAGCGCAAGAAATACTTTAAAATTATGAGATGTGTAAGTTTTGAAAAATTCGGACCTTGAGCAGCATTTTTGAGGTGTCAGAAGTTTACACCCTCCCTTGCGTCAATCGTAAGAGGCTGTATCAAGGAGTTTTTTTGGTGATTTAAAGTTGTACGTTTGTCCTAGGGTTAGAACCCGCTCATCTAATCATTCAAACTTACAACAAAAATATGTTCTTCGGAACTCAATATGGGTTTTACATCCACACTACGCAATCCCATTCGTCAAACGTTTGAATCCCATTCGTCACTTCTTTTGGTAAAATATTGATCGTCCACTGTTGCCATTAGCCAGAGTTTCCAGTAATTGTGGGATTGGGGAGCATGTGTACCTACGTAAGCTGCCCATATGCTTTGCTAATCTAACTTGCGCCTTGCTCAAACTCAAATTTAGGTGCCCACCCCTATCCCGGTTTTCATAAAGTGACATGGTCCACTGATAACCTTGCCAACTATCTTAAAAGTTATTCTTATCAACTGATGTATGGTCAATTAAAAGTTTGCTGAATACTTTTAGAATGTCTAATTTGATTTTAATCTTTGCAATATTATTCTACATATTTTAACTGACCATGCAACAGCTGTGTAACATTACTTATGATATAGATCGCTAGGTTAATGACGGACCATGCCACTTTTTAATTTTACGGTGAGTGAACACCACACTACAATTTTGTGTCTGAATAAATTGTCATGTTTACTTCTGCATATTGTGCAGAGTGGTGCCCGCCCACGTCCCACATTGCACCTGAATTTTTACAATGTCATGGGTTTATAGTTTTTTCTTATATTCTTCAGAAATCAAAATATCAACAGTGACTTGTGTTTTTTACTCCCAAACTTTAATTCTACCGTAATATTAGCATTATCAAGCTGTAATCCTATTTTTGAAAGGAAGCCCAAAACAGTTCGATTTTACTGTGACAAAGCACAAATAGTTGTGTTTTCGCGTTTAAGATATTTGAGCAAATCCTCCAGTCTATTCCGTTTGCCCTGGAGCAAAAACACTAGCTTTGAATTAGGGTGAACCGTGGGTGATTTGAGACAGTGGGGATTGGTCCCAAGCCTGTTTGAAGGGTAAGGGAACAGTAGCCTAGTGAAAAAATAAAATGAAAAAGGCGGCGATTTATTAGTTTAATTGTATGAAACGGCAATTCAAAGCAGATAAAAATATTAAAAACTTTTTTGCAGCCAGATATCCGACCGAGATAGTTCAACTAGAATTTATCTTTAAGCGAAACTAGCATTACCAACAATATCTCGAACATGGAATATTATACCATATCCTTGTTAAGTTGTTGCCTACCAAATACCGACGTTTAGAATTTGAATCTCAATTTCCACAGAAAGCGATCGAAAGGCTGTGCCCAAGAAACCTACTGTTCAGCTTGGTGTACGATCGTGCTCAGCAGGCGTTGATACCAGTTCCGCGGTTTCGAAATCACAAGTTCCTGCTGTAATCGTTCCGTCACAGCTAACGACAACAGCTAAACCGGTTGGCTTGGCGAATAACAGCGAAGACCGCGCTGCAAATTCTGCTGCACAACTAAAACAGTTACTAATGGCCAATAGCAGTCGTGCAGCAACTGGAGATGCAAGCCCTACTTCAACAATGACACGTGTAATGCTGAAAGAAGCATTCGATATGTATGGTCATACGTTGGATTTAGACGCATGGCAGCAATATGAGGCAGAGAACGCTAACTCAGGCTTAGAAGAATCGCGGAACAAAGTTGAACCCGCAGATGGACATTCCAAAGATGGTAAACTGGCATTGGGATTGGCAGTTGGATACAAGGAAAAGTATTTATTTTCTTAACCTCCCAGAAAGGGCAGATAATTGCGACGCTCTGGAAATAAATGATCAGCATATGGAGATTATAGGTAATACTCGGTACCAAATAGGTTGCAGCACAGAAACTAAATTTTAACTCAACAACTGGGAAAACACTAGTTGAATTATTTACCCACGGCAAAAACAAGAAATGAAATTGGAACTACGAAATTCTCGTTACCGGATTACAGTTTCCCTCCTTGGAATCTGTAGTCTGCATTTTGAAAATAATTTCTGCGTATATAAAATTAGTTGTTACCGATTGATGCTTTTTTCGTTAAGGATGACAAAGGGCTGACCGTTAGCAGCCTGCATTTGCAACATGGACGTTTAGGTAAAGACATTTGAATGAGTTTTAATTATGTGCCGGTTAATCGGCATCGGTAATATCGGTTGTTTTCTTAAGTATAGGCGTCGGCACTGCAAAGCATTGCCGACTCTTCGCCGATACTTTTTGCACTGATCAATGAGTTGGGATGCTATCATTTCATTAGCTGGCATATTTCAGTGCAGCTGATCAGGAAACTAGGGTGTCTGCAGACTCCAGCGTTTGTGTTTGAAAAAATTAATTGAAACGAAACCGTTTTCATAAAATTGTAACTGTTTACGATTGTTAGGATTTAAGTTTTTGCGTTTATAATGATTTAACGTTGTAGTCCTAAGCCAAACTGTTCTTTAAGCATCAAGTATTGAAATTGGCATCAGCATCGGCAAATGTTGTAAATCAAAATCGGATGGGCAGAAATGTTGATGTCGGCATATCAATTTTTTTACAGATAGAGCGAATCCTGGGCCTGGTGTGCCATTTAAAATATTCGAAGAAAATGTGAATGCTTGTGCGGTCGTAATGCCAGAATGTAGCAACGCCAACGAAGATGATAAAGAAAATATGTTAGTTTTCTTTGTAATTTTTGAAAATTGTAATGCTGGATACACTGTTCACAAGTCGGCAGCCATTTTCTTTCACTGACAGTTTCCTTGTGAACCTGAAAGACAGATTCCTTCTTAGTTAGCTGCTCTCCGAACTCCTCACCACGTTGGACGTCAAACACACTTTTTGTACCGTATTCTTAACTTATAATTCACGTGCGACGTCACAACTGGTGTAAATTATACTTTAAAAATTTGGAATTTTCTATAATTTTTGCGTTCGCAGCAGGGTGGCACCGAATCCGAATCTTACATGTTGCAAATTTCAGTTGTATCTATATAATTTGTTTCAGAATGTCAACGCAATGTCAGCCGCAAATTTTTTAAACTTTAATATATTTCGTGCCCAACCTCAATTTTGAGATTTGTGACCTAAAACAAAAAAATTTGATTAATATAACAAGAAGTTATTTAAAATTTTTATTGTGTAAAGCCGAAAACATATTGCTGACATTATTACATTCTTGAATTCGGCTTTTGGATTCGGGTTTTTCACAACCGAATACAAACCGCGAATTTTTGCCGATTCCGAATCACAACCTTTGTTGCCACCCTGGTTTGCAGAGGGGAGGGGATCGAAAAAGGTGAAGGTGGAGGTAAACGCGGTTTGGACAGACTGGGTAGGAGCTCGCATTTGAGGGCGGACTCGCTAGGGAAGCCTCAGCATCCTTGCGTGGCCATATAGAGCTAAACTTCAAGCGATTACAGTAGGTTTTTGTTTTGGCTAATATCATAGCTGCGTAGCGGGCATACTTTTCACAAGATCCCAAGCGATTACAATAGTTTTTTCTTTTGGATAATAGAGTTGCGTCAATCTGTTGATTGAGAATATAATCTCGTTCAATGCTTGTTGTTTTTGCAGATTTCCTGTAAAGGATGTTGTACCGAAAAGCGTTGAGCGCAAGCCAAAGAGACGCATTAGTGGCGTATTGACGCCAGCTGTTGATATTCCTACTGTCGTTGATAATGAAAATGATGGCGAACAATCGGATGATGAGGACGAATTCGTGGCTGGTTCACAACCTCGACTCGATCTTGATGATAATGCGAGTTGTTTTGTTAGGAGGCGCTATAAATCTATTCAAAGTATTTTTTAATCGATTTATCGTGCCGTAAGGTGTAGAACAACACTGAACAGTGCCGGAATGCGTTAAAATCATAAAAAAATAGCGTCAGCTTTAGTTTTCGTAGCCATGCTGCTGTTTTCAGAAACCGCGTCTAATAATGCTGAAGCAACTGGGTGAGCTTATAGTGTAACAAAATTTATTGAAATCAAGGAGGCTTTGGTCTTTATGCCACAATGCGATCGGGCATTACTTAGGGATTAGCCGATCAATCGGCATTGGTAATATCAAGAGTGGATGATCACTCTTTATAAGAAGAGTGTGCAACTGGGTATATTCTGTGTATTAAAGAATGTACCCGGCACGCGTTGCGTTTTTGGCCTACCCACCTTGTTTAGGGGGTCTGTATGCAGTTTTTTGCCGGAACCAGATACCCAGTCGCTCACCTGCTTTGTGCTAAGACGAGGGATGGGCCGGATATTAATTTTACCGGATACCGGAATTGGATAGTGAATTTTGTACCGGAGCCGGATGTTAACCTGATATAGGATCTAAATTTGTACACTGTTGGAAGTATTTGGTTCGTGCAAAAATATGTATTTATGGATTAAAGATTAATTTTTGTTTGGATTTTTCATTCCATGTCAGTGTCCATTCATGGATTGCTCTGAATTGCAGTCGCTTCAAAATATCTAGTATTTTGACGCGCAAAAATAGTTTTATGATATTTGGAACCACAACCACAAATATCCGGTATCCGGTAGGTTTATACTGGAACCGGATACGGATGTCGGATTTTGCCGGATATTAAACCGGAACCGGATGTCTTGTCGATACCTGACTAAGACTACCGCCAAATTTTCATCTACAGAAACCTAGGCCACATTCAGGGTTCAACTGTATACCTAAAAATGATTGAGCCAAATATATACGTTAATATCTGGCTCCGTCAGTTGTCGTAACCGGACGTTTAAATGCATATTTCAATTAGTGATGTGCCAATACCAAACCTTTGCCGTTGCTGGTACCGATGCTGATCCCAACTTTAGTACACCATACTTACGTGATAAACAGATAGGATAAGTGATAAACAGATAGGATGCTACATTACATCATTATATGAAGACTTAAACCATAACCGTCATAAACGATTATAATTTTTATATGAACGGTTCATTTTAATTAATTTTTTCGAACAAACGCAATAGAGATAACAGTTTTCCTGACCAGACACACTGATATGCGCCCAAAAATGAAAGTAGAGATTCACGCTAACACTTGCAATATCGTTAATTAATACACGCAATATGTACAGGGTATATTCCAACGAAATTATGACGGGTATCTCCTACTTTCCTACTTTTTTTTGTGCGCACGCGAAACCACTGTACGTTAAGGTGCAAATTAAAACAAAATTTGAGGCTCCTATACAAGGACTTAACCAATAGCGTTGAATTCAATGTCTGCCCAAAACGCTTCAGAAAATTCAGCTTGAAAGGTTACTAATAAATTCGAAGAATTCAGAAAATCCTTCAAATCTTTGAAATTCGCTCGAACTGTAGCGGAATTCGGAAAAAAACTAAATTTTGAAAACAATTTTTAGCTTAAAATTTTTAGAAATTCTCGGAATTAGATGTTATGTCCCGAAATCCAACTTTTCAAAACAGGTTTGATATTTACAGAGATCAAAATCTTAAAGTATTTTCAATATTGTGTCTTCACCCAAAATTTATAAACATTTTAATTCTAAGAATTGTAACTCTAAAAATTTCCGAAAAAGTGAGCACCCACGATCTACTTAGGAAAACAATAGATCCAACAAAAAATGGATTTACTCAGATTGACACACATTCCTTTACATTAATTTGCATCCCAGAACCTCCAAAAGGCTACGTCCAAACAGAATACACCAACTTCAAGAAAAGCCTATCATCGTAATAATTGAACCAGCCCATCCAAAAAATATCAAGGACAAAACGGTGTTAGGTGGGGATAGAATAGAATAAGTTTAAAATTTAGTCTAAGGTCTTCACCTAGGCATAGGCTCAGGCTTAGGAATATGCTTACACTACTATTTCATCCCTGTCGTATACATTTTTTCAGATAATATGAATTTCAGCAGACTAAAATCCGTGCATAGATTTATTCGCCCACACTATCGTACCAACTACCAGTAAAAACACAAAATTAAACCAGTAAAAAACACAAAATTAATGCACAACCACTAATACCATCATTTCAACTTGCAAATATATGTATCTAAGCTCCACACAGTTGCGATACCAACACACATTTCACCATTAAGCAGCAGCCAGCATTAAAATCACAAAGAGGGGGCTAGTAATCGATATAAACAAATACACCTTACCACAGACACACATACACACTCGTTTATAAATGTTTCCTGAGAGGTCAGCGTAGCCGGAATTTCAGGAAGGGGAGATAGCCAAAAAATTTCTTCAACTTCTAATTCAACTGAAAACTAGAAATAACAAAAATTTTCGCAGGGGTGTAATGTTACACCCCTCGATTCGTATTCCTAGCCCCCCATGCTACTCAGTCTAAGTCGGATGGACGGTCAGGGAATGACATTGGCGAAAATTGGGGCATGAAAGCCATGTAAGCATACGAGGCATGCCTAAAGTGCTTATTCAATTCATGCAAAGTACAGTATGTTGCAGGATTCCAACAGTAACTACGTTTTGCCGGAACAGGGATTGGTTTTTTACAGGAACAGGGATTAATTTTTTACAGGAACCGGAATTCGAAATAATTTTCATCACCGAATTACTTTTGGACTCTTTCTTTAAAAACTTGGCAAAAAACGCCTGAAACGAATTTCCAGCTATTTCAGCATGTTTTGTGAAAACAGATCAGAAACAATTTATTAATAAAATTGAATAATCGCAGAACACTGATGTCTAAGTACATTTTTTCAAAGAAAAAGTTTCCAACATTTAACTGATTATGAAAAATTTGCCACGAAACCGTAAAAATCCCGGTTCCTGCATGTTTGATTGTAGAAACAGGAGCAGCAATTGAATTTTTGTAGGAATTCCGGTCGGAACACGATTTCCGGTGGAACCCTGGTATGTTGTATACTAGCCGGCAGAATTACGCATAGAAATATAGTCGGCGATGAAAGCAGTTGGAGAGGCGGGCTACGTGGCGTAGTGGTAGAGCATTCGTCAAAAATCTGTAGATCTCTGGTTTGAAACCAGCTCATACACCTGCGTTTCCAGCTGTTGAGTAAAATGGTCTGATATCCCGATATCCTACCAGGCTAACAATTATATTATACTATAGAATATAGATGCAACGGTAACGAGCCGTAGTTCCTTACAAGGTTACCTACGAAAAGACATAAAATGAAGTATTAGTCCTTCTGCCCCATTAATACAGTTGCAACCGCTTTTCACATGTTTTAGGAAACGCAAGTTATAAGGTGAAGCAATGCCTGAAACGTCTTTTCACCGTAAATCGCTACTTTTTTAGGCGGCCGCTGAGACTAATGGTGCTATCAACGCCAACATTCGTGAGAACGACAATGTTAGAGTACAAAATATTGAGCTGCCAACAAAAAATGTACATTCCGGAGCAAAACTGAAATCCACTGGCCAGGTTGATCCACCTGCGACGTCTGTTCCATTCAACCTTAACGAAACAGCTATTTCTGGGTCGTTGGCCGCCACTGGAACATCGTCGAGTCAGAATTCTTTTAAAGTTAATCGCGGAGATGCTGCGCGGCGGTTAGCTTCGACACCGTTTGCTCAACACTCAGGTGTAGGGTTGCCTACCCCAGCACTGTTGAGTACAGGGGGTGGGTTTGGGTTGACTGCAACTGCGATTGAACCTAGCGGGCGTAAAACTGCTGCGCGTAGGACAATGTTGTCTCACCCAACTGGTAGTACAGAAGACGACGGCAATGAATGCTCCACTGAGGATGAAGTAACTAAATTTTCGAAACGAATCGTTAAATCGGTTGGAGAAACAAACGATGTTCCCACAGAGACGGTATCTGGTGATGTTTGCAATAATCGCGCTGCTGGTACATAAGTTTTGATTGGTGTTTTGCATGCAGCAGGGTGGCAAACTGATGTGTGTTATATCGGAATGAAAACAACAACTTTTTACTGGAATTGATACATAAATCTCAACAAGAAATTTAGTGACAATATGAAGTTTAACTTGTTGCAAAATTAGTTAAATTTCCCAATCACACTTGTCGTTATTTTGATTGTTTTGCTTGTCGAAAACAACTAAGTACACATTACTTGTTCAAAGATGGTAAAAAATTGTTCGCAGCAATATCTGACAGCAAAATTTAAACATCCAATTCCGTGTGCGACTGAACTTGTAGCTGGAAACAGTATTGGAAGTTGTTTTGAAATAGGTATTCCAACCGGATCTTGTTTTGAAACAAGGTTTGAATGTAAAAAGTTGCAAGTGCAACTTTTTGCTGTAAGATCATGCAGCCTTGCAGCGTCTGGTTTCAGCTTCAAAAATCCGCTTCGCAAATTTGCCCTTTAAATACGGTTTTTAATCATTTTACATAGTTGTTTTTTGCAACATGCGTATATAAACTGGATTATTATAGCCGTCTGAACGCAAATTGAAATTTATGTACGTTTTATATTTGAAACCAACATCTCAACTATAAGTGTTCAAGTGAAAATCGTATAATTTTCGCTAATTTTGTGTAACAATTTTGAAATAATGGGAAAACACTGTTAGAATACTTGTGCTTTTTGGTAAAGTGGCATTTATTCTATTGGTTTACTTTTGTGGTTGGACCAGTATATATGCCGGATGATTATTTTTTACAGATCTTAAAAGTGGACCTGTGCAGCAAAGTAATGATCGTATCGATGATGTATTCAAGACGCCTGGTAATAAAACACCGTTCTTCAGCAGCCAGTCACCGTCAACTCATTGCAGCACGAAATCGCCAAAGCAAATGGCTGCCTTCTCAGTAGGTCGAAATACCGCGTCAAACTGTACAAATATGACGGGAACCGCACCGTTTCAACGGTCTTGTGATAGAGATAGATTAAGGTAACCACTAATCAGTATATGGCCCTGCTTCCGTAACTAGTTTAATGACATCATTCAGTTCTTGCGTGCTCGTAGCAATTGATTTCGGTATTTTTACCACCGCTAACAAAGTTAGATATGAGAAATATCACTTGAAAAGCGGAAACAAACTGAAAACAACTTTTCCGTGCAACGATTTTGAAAAGTGTACCGGCGCTAAAATATTAAGGTACAGGGATAGATATTGAAACATGCTAATTGAGTTTCAATACCGCATTAGCAAACAGCTCTGGCAGCATATTTTGGTTTCAGTGTTATTGCTGAGAACAGTCGCGAATATCGCTCTACAAGCAGTAGCGGTTGTTCAACATCTGGCTCCACAACGAGTGGAGGTGTACTCGCTTTTGGAGATTCATCTAAGCGGCACGGACAATACGCACCTGAATTACGATCAGCCAATAGCTGTAGTATTGGAGGACCCACTCCGTCGGTTATAAGCGTCGGATCAAAATTACGACCTATCAGCGAAAATGAATCGCAAATCGGACTATCGGTTCACGGTGAAGATTTACTGCATACCAGCAATACAACCAAGCCAGAATGTACTTTTGGAATCACTCGCCTCGACTGTGTAGCAACAACAGTGGAGAATGGCGTCCGTGGACTAAGCATTACGGAAGAAATTCAGCCAAAAATTGGTGATCGGTAACGTTTTGGGTTCTAATATTTTTGTTACGACGTACTTCCAAGAGCATGGTGGCCACCTCGTCAATTTTCTCAAATTTCAAAATTCTTATATTTAACAAAAATGGATAATTACTCAAATCTAAAACAGGGTGGCAACAAAGGTTCGGATTCGGATTCGGCAAAAATTTGAGGTTCGGATTCGGTTGCGGAAAAGCCGAATCCAACAAAGTTCGGCAATATGTTTTTTCATTTTTAAGCAATAAAATTTTTAAAATATTTTTTATTTCAGGTGAGAAATCTCAGAACTGACGTCGGGACGAAATATATTAACGTATTAAAAGTTATACGGCTGGCATTGCGTTGATATTCTGAAACAAATTATAGATATATCTGAAGTTTGTAACATGCAGGATTCGGTTTAGGATTCGGCCAATTAACACTGGATTCGGATTCGGTCAAATCGTACATTCCGTGCCACCCTGATGTAAAACACATTGTTCAAATTTTATTCCTGTCACAGAAAATGTCTTTGAAAACCAGATTGTGTCGCGTGGAACTAGGTCTAAGCGTCTCACTGTCATGCATCACACCCCCATCCATAGATGAGTGAGGGCAAAACATGGCGATATGATGTTCATTTTGGATACATTAACCATGCGCGCACACACCCTCACCTCTTCGAGAATGGGCACTTTGCATTTGGGGGCTCGTGACAGGGTGCAAAGCGGAACCGGATTATACCGGAATCTGAACAGCAAATTTATACCGGAATTCAAATCGGAATCGGAACTAGAAATTTTGTGACTGTACGGATAATTTTGTATTAACAAAAAATAGAATATTCATTTAGAGTGTCTGTTGGATGGCAACAGCTTTCATAAACGTCGCATGAACAAATTGGCGATGATTTTTGGTTCTGTAAAGCTTAACTACAACCTATTATTAAGTTAACTCATCGAAAGCAATTTAATAGATAAATGATAAAGAATTCTTATGAAACATATCACAACAAATATAATTCAAATTAAAATTTAAAAATTCCGATTGATTGTGCAACCGGAATCGGAATCGGAACTTGTTTTGAATCGGAATTCTAAATGGAATCGGAATCCCGGTTGCACCCTGGCTCGTGATGCTTCATGCGTATAATAGCGAGTATGGCGAAGTGTCAGTCTGTGACTATACACTGTTTGGTATTACGAATAATTTTTCAATATACAATTGCATTTGAGGGTTTCTCGCTTAAGTTGAAAACTAGTTTTGGGTATAACACGTATTATATTTTTGTATTTTGCATTCAAGGGTTTCTAAGTTGGATTGTGTAGCGAGGACTAATACCGCGGATGTTCCAAACTGTAAAGATAACGGGCTAATTGCGCAACGTCTCAAACAATTGAATCGTAGCAGTGCGTTAGAAAGCTCAGCAGTGCCTACGGCTGCAACAATCCATAACGATGACGACGAGGACGAACGAACGGGATATGGTGTTCAAACTGCAATAACTTCAGAGTTGGACCCGTTTGACCCGCAAGTTCAGGCTGATTTACTGGTTGCTTCTGCGATTAATTTTAATCGCCTTCCAAGCTTTCATTACCTCGGCGGTGCTATCCCGACAATTCGCGCTGGAAAGACTGTTGAATTAGGTAAAGGCAAACAAAATAAAGGCAATGTGTGTTTAAGACAGGTTTGATTGTTTTTAGTGTATTGGGTGTAAGTTGTGAAATCAACGGAATTTTTGGATCGATATTAGGTTGATGTTAGGTTGTTATGCTGTATTTTTGCGACAGGCGTCGCTCTGATTAACTACCAAATCCGAAAAAATGATTGTCAAAATGTTAGACGATAGTAAATAAATGGCGATTAAAGTTTTGTAAGCATCTTAAGCGTTAATGTTATTGCACAATAATTTTTTTAAAAATACTTTTGCACTTACACATTTTTGATTTAACATACAATATTCCTCTCAAACTAAAATACGTTCGACAACGTTTGATGTACGAAATTCAACCTGGGACCTGCCGTGCTTTGAATTTTGTAGCAGTTAGTTACAGCGTTGTAAGAGAAAATATTAATGCATTTATTGAGGTATGTATGTTAAAAGCTGTGAGTTTATTCAAGCCTCTCTATGCGTTGAATGATCCGTGAGCTTCGCTTTTACATTAACGTGGTTTTTGGACGTACGTGTTACGATTTCGCTTTTGTAATTTCGGACAGCGACAAACTTTTCAGGCGGCGAGATGTACACAGTTGTTCGAATGCTTGGTGAAGGTGCTTGCGCGCGTGCATTTTTAGCAATTGTCAAAGTTGAAACTTCACGTGATCAACAAGAGAGAGAAATATGTCTTAAAGTATGGCTTCGCTTTTTCTTAATTTTTCTGTCATGTGATGTTACTTGCGAGTATAAGAATGAATTTATGTAAATTTGCAACTTATTTTCTCGACTACATATTTTCAAAAATTTGCGTTTTTGAAGATGAGCGTCGATTTTTGCCGTTTTTGAGTCAAGTTGTCTGATTGATACTTTACTGGTAGTTATTATACAGCTTTGCTGCGAAGTATCGTTTTGTTTAATATTATGAAAGATTCTTTGATTAACATAGAACGAGAAGATGGCATATAAAGTGTGCAGACCGTGAAAAGCACAATACACCGACATCTCTTGTTTAATCTCCAGACCCAAAGTTATTGTTCATTTAGATTCTACAAAAAAGGGAATGATTTTCCTTATATCCAGCTGCGAAGCCATATTCTGCTGAAGACCCGTCACCCCAGACTTTTTCCCGTAATTTAGTTTAGAGTGAAACATGATTCCTAGATATTTAAATTATTTACTGAGACTGAGCTTCCGTCGTTCGAGAACACTATCTGAAACGATGCAGATACTTTGTGTACTAAATAGCAATAAATGGGTCTTCGATGCTTGAACTTCATAGCGATTCCTCGTGCGCCAAACAGACTTCTTTTAGTGCCCAATTTATCCTGTGTACTGCAGTGTCCAACGATTTGTCCTGTGCAATTGTCACATCATCTTAATATGCTTGAGCAAATACAGGTTGTTTTCCTAACTGCATTGACTATAGCAAGGGGACAAAACACCACCTTGTGGACAACCTTGGTGTACGCGAACATTTATTTCTGTAGCCATTGGAGCCAGCACGGCCCTGGAACAGATAAGATTATTTATGAATCTGCCAACCCTCTTATCTACGCCTAATCAATCTCAAGAGCGTTCTGTACTGGAAGAAAATAAGTTTTATTAAAAGCTTCACCAATGTCTAAAAAGACACCAAGAGTATAACGCTTACGTGAGAAACCTTATGTCTCCGAAGCAAGAATGTGATTGACTGTCAATGTGGATTTGCCAATGTGATACGCATGCTTTTGACTCGTGAAAAACAGCTTATCCCCAACGAGTTTTTGCGACTGAGACATCATCTTTAATATTGTAATCTGCAGTTGTTCCTCAAGAAGTAATCCTCCTAAAGTCAGCATCAGTGACCTTATTGTATGACGGCTGCTGACACTAACTCAAGCAGTACAATGAACTTGGAAATAGATTTTTCTTAAGTAATCATTCACCAACCTCTTTTACAATTCAGTCGTTTACCAAACTGTTTATGTTTTAGCACTTGCATAATAAACGCAGTGTAGCTTGCATCGATTTAGGTTCAAATCCCGCCGTGTTTGTGGGAGTACTATATCTGTACGGAACTGGAAGACCGATTGAAAATGCTCTACCCAACACAGGATACTACGTATCGGTCAGCGGAAGTTGATTGCAGCGGTAGCAACAACAGTGATGCCAATGAGAGTGTGGCTAGTGGCATTATGCAAATTATAGACGCTTATATATTCGATAACGGCAGCGTGATTGTAAACAACTTTCACGAGTATGGCTCGTTACTGGTACGTATTAGTATTGTTTGGTGTACTTTTTATTCTGCATCGAATACTCCGCTACACAAAGAGTTAGCAAATGGCATCACGTATCCTTTTTTATTTCGAAACCGATATTTGTTAAAATATTTTCATTGTCGAATAGGCGTGATATTTTGCTTTGTAATAGACGTCATAATGATAATCACTTATAACAAGATTAACCCACATGATATTCTAAGGCGACAGCAAAAAATAAAATGATTATTAAAATATTTTTAATCTTATTATTTCTTTTATCTTGAACCTAACCAGAATACGCTAATTTCGAAATCACGTATAACTAAGATAATTTCTATCATATTTGTTTGATTCTTCGTGTTGTTGCTAATATAATGTGTATTCATCTGAATTTCTAGGATATTGTGAACAAAGTGAAGGAAGCTCGGGTGGAATTTCACGAAATGATAACTGTGTACATTTTGCTCGATATTATATCAATTGTGGACAAAATAAACTCTGTCAGTATAATCCATGGTGATGTCAAACCGGACAACTTCATGTTCATTCGATTGTGAGTTTTTAACCGTCTTTTAATCCGCTGAACTCTGCCACTATTATTCAATATTCATATATGTGTACTTTGAGTAAATGTAGCTTTTCGAAATCTAGTCAGCACTTGCAGCCCATTATTCTTAGTCGTAGATAACTTGTTTGGATTTATTAGTTTTGCAGCCCTCCGGTCCTTGATCCAGATGGAGATTGGCGTCGAACGCTGTTTGCTGATTTGGATAGTGCTAACGAAACCTATAATCGTCCTTCCCGGCATTGTGTCAAATTAATTGATTTTGGTCGATCGATTGATATGAAAATTTTACCTCGAGGCCAGACGTTTAGTGGAACCGCAGACACCAGTTCGTTTTGCTGCCCTGAGATGCTGAGCAATCGCCCATGGACGTATCAGGTATGCCTGCCTGCGATATTTGTTGAGTTCCGGCAACCAAGGCTCAACCGGCTTTTAAAAGTACAGGAAACTGAAAATTACCTGTGTTGTCAAAAAATGGGAATTAAACGGCAGAGTGGTGGCGCTCAAATCCGCGGAAATAACTATGATTACGTTAGGGATACGTCTGTTGTTCGGCATGATTAATATCGACACTTTTCGTAAGTATCGGCATCGACATCAGCACTGAAAAAATAGCGTTTTTGCCTTACATTTACACATAGCAGTGAGTTGGGCTGCTATCAGCATAGCTTGCTCGCGTATGCCCCTTACATTTTTGTTTAATAAAATTAATGGGAATAAACCGTTTTCATAAAATTATAACCGTTAATGGCTGTTTTGGTTTAAGTCTTGGTGTTTATTATGCTGTAATGTAATAATCTCAATGGTTTTTATGCATAAGCATATTAACGTTGAAATCGGCATCGACATTCTAGCATCTGCATAATATCTGTAATTAGAATTTGAATTTAACAAGCTCATGAAACAGTTATGTACGCGAATCCATTCAACACATTGTAAAATTAGATAGGGCCATTTATTTTTGACCTATCGAAATGTAATTAGGCACAATATTCAGAAACGGGTATAGATTAAAAATATATTTTATCTTTTGGTAATTTTAGACAGATCACTACGGTATTATTGCAACAATACATACGTTATTATTTCTAAAATATATGACGACGTTCAAAGCGCTTGACGACTTCTATAGAATAAGCATGATCTTTAAAAGGTACATGTGTTATTACCAGGGTGTAACCGGATATCCGTTTGCGATAAAAATCGAAATTCGTTGCCGTTATAGAAATACCGGAAATTCGTTTATTATTATTTTTACGTTCAAAATTAGTTACAAATGACGTAAATTTCTCGCAATTTTTCATTACAGATGTGCTGCAATTGTCCGAACTGAAACAAAAATTACGATATTCATCTATATCTTAAAAATTTCGGTACATCCGCCATTTTTCCTTCAATATTTTACAACGGTGTTCGATATTCGTTTTCCGTTTCCGTTATTTCGATCACTATTCGTTTCCGTTATTTTTACTATCCGTTTACACCCTGGTTATTACGCAGGATTTAGCCTATATTTTTCAATCGTTTTTGCAACTGTTCGTTTCTGCGTAATTACATTAACAGCGCTCTAAGGACATAATATCAGCATAACAGTTGCCAAATGCACAACGGTAGATCTATGTGCTTGACCAATAAGACCAGCCCACCGAGGACCACAAGGAACATTTACGCTCACAAAGTCTGCGTCTTAAATTACGTCATAACTGGCTTCTCCACAGTTTGAAAATTTCCGCCGGGGGGCGTTTCCTGGGGGGCAGCTGATTTTGCTGGGGGGCAGTTTTCCTGGGGGTCCTGGGGGGCAGGCTCAAAATTTTGCAAGCCGACTTTTTGGACTATTTTTTTATTCTAGATCGTGTTTCCAACTCAACTGAAGATTACTCATCACTCAACATGACAAAAATTCCCCGCAAACGCTAATAACAATAATTTTAACTAATATTACTGACAACTTTACCAGAAGTTGAAAGAAGCACAATTATATAAAATATAGATAATCTATAATTGAAACTGTGATTAACATATATTTTATATATTAGTCCAAGCTTCAGTTTATCATAAGGCTCAGGCGGGTTGAACTTGTTGCTGCAAGGTACTTTCGAATGCTGTATGCCCTGAAACGGTCTTTATATAATTGTGCTTCTTTCAGTTCATTATTGAATTGTACTAGTTACTACCGGTATTTGTAACGCTATTGAAAAATTATGAGTACTCAGCGTAATATAAAATCACATTTTGCCGAATGTCCGCCTCAAAAAAGTCCAGGTCTTTATGTTTTAACATTGAAAATTTTTGGCTTAGAAAAGTCCTGGGGGCCCCTAGCAAAAAAATTTGCTGGGGGGCAGCCGAAAATTCGCCGGGGGGCCTTTCCTGGGGGCGGCAAAATTTTCGCCGGGGGGGGGAATGAAAATTTCGAAAAGTGCTGGGCGCCCCCCCCCGCTGTGGAGAAGCCAGCATAAATTAAGTTTTTAACGATTTATAAATTAAGTTGAGCAAAAACGTTAGTTATGTTCACGTTTTAAGCCTTTGCTTTGCAATTTTCCAACTTTTAAAAGAGCGTATTTTTAGAAAGTGGAATCGACAGCTCTGGAACAAGTTGTTCCACAACACCCTGAATATACCATCATGCGATGAAATACCGAGTTTGGCAGAGTATTACAAAGAATTCAAATCCTATCTAGAATCGTGGTTCGAAGCACATCCAATGAATTTTAAAGAATGGAACAATGAAATTAAAAAGTTACATAAATTATTGCTATACAAATGAGCTTGTGCATGCTGTGGATATTCCGATGAAAGAGCAATGGGGAAACATCTTGACTAAAAGTGTAGTTGGATGTGGAATGGTTAAAGTACATAGATTCAGTCTCGGACCAAAACAACAACCGGAAGTCTGCAAGAACATATTTTTACCCTGCCAGTTTTCCCCTGTCATATTTCTCTCTCCTATTAGCCTAAAGTTCCCGGTTTTGTGCAACAGCCCTGCCAAACAAAACAAACCTAGTGTTTTGTCAGAGTACATCGCCAACTAGCCACACTTTTGTTAGTTGTACAGACAGCAACCACGGCCCCCCAGTGCCCTCGCGTCCAATATGTTGATGCTTTTATTTTAATTGAGGGACTCCAACGTTAAAATGATCTCATGCTTGTCAAGTAAAGATCGCAGTCTGTGGATTTTTTCAATTTTTTCTAATTAGCCTATTGCACGTGAATCATTGCAATTTGTATGCACTGACGTAATCACCGTTATAGATGGGCACCGGATATCCGGATATGACAAATATCCGTATATGTATCCGAAATGAAACGTGTATCCGGATATCCAAAATGCTTTTGTCTAATTTTTTGGAATAATTTGCATGGTTCCACCACCAAAGTGGAAAAAACTGGAAAAAAATGGAAAAATATTAAACGATTCTTAAATATAATTTGCAAGTAAATATGGTATAAAATAACGTTTTTAGGTGACATCCAACTAATTTTCATACACCATAAAATAACGTTTTTAGGTGACATCCAACTAATTTTCATACAACACATTAACAGTGACCGTGTGTATATGTCCACCAGGACACATTATATGTCCGAAAAACGCGAAAATTGCAGCATATGGATTAATAAATGAATTTCAGAATTGAAACTTTGATACGAGATTCGATGTAAAACTACATATGCAACGTGTTCGGTTCACTCACAAGGTTTCTTCGACAATGGGGCAGCCAAGGTTAGGGTGCTAAAAATTGAAAGCTTGCTTTTACCGTGTGGGAGCCGTACGCAGCCGAATTTCAGCACGTCGTGGCCGAGAGAATTTCAACTTATCAAGCCACAGGTGTGAAAAGGCCACGAGACAGTGATAGTCCCGAGTTATTTGTTAAACGTAAAAATAGTATATAATTGTTGCTTAGCATAAATTTTGTTTTATATACAAGATGGATCAATGTCAGCTTCCTCAAATTCTGTATCAGTTGGTACACTGAATTGTAATGGCATGAAACATTTTAAGACGATATCAAATGTATTTGAGAAAACGGAAGATCTAGGTATTGTGTTTCTTCAGGAAACTCATTTCAGAGATATAACTGAAACCGACGTTTTTAATAGAGTTTTTGAAGGAAGATTTAAATTTTTCCATAATATAACCGATCCAGCTAATACAAAAACAGGTGTATGTTTTTTAATTAATCGTAACCTATTTTCTTCAAAAGAAACAGTGGTGTTTGAAGTTAGGGGTAGACTTATTGTTTTGTCAATTTGCGTTAATTTGGTTACGATATTGTGGATTGGAATTTACGCTCCTTCTAACTCAAGTGAGAGGGTGTATTTTTATAGGAATCTCTTCGATCTTATAAATGACGTAGAATGGTATAGTGCAACTGAAATTGGAATGCTTGGTGACTTTAATTTGGTAGAAGATATTTTTCTTGATAGATCAAGTACAACAACAGATCGTCAAATTGGATTAAAAGAATTTCGTCAGCTAAAGGAGTTATTATCATTAAATGATGTTTATAGAGAAAAACATCCCCATAGAAACAATTTTTTCACATTTGCTTCTAGGATACTTAATACCCGGTCAATATAGATCGTGTTTACGTAACATTAAACTTACTTGCTTTTTGTGTAAGCTATTTAACAACTTTTTATGTCAGGATATGATGAATATCTCTGCATATTATGGTGTAATCACTTTGCTTTACAAGGGAAAAGGTGATCGTCATTTAAGAGAAAATTAGAAACCAATCACTCTTTTAAATACGGACTATAAAATTTACACAAAAATTTTATCAAAAAGATTGGCAAGTGTAATGCATACTTTGGTGCATCCGGATCAAACTAGTTCAGTACACGGAAGAACCATTGCAGATAGCTTAAATCATGTCAGATGTGTAGTAGACTACGCAAATGAATTCAATGCTGAAGTAATGATATTATCTTTGGATCATCAAGCAGCTTTTGGTATGGTAGAATGGGATTTCATGCACGAAACTTTGAAAAAATGAATTTTGGGCCAAAATTTCAAACACATTTCCGATGCATTTATAAAAACAAAATGTCAAAATCATTAGTATTGGTAAACGGATTTTTGTCTACACCCTTTGAAGTAAACAGAGGTATCCGACAGGGTAGTTCATTATCCCCTTTGTTATATGGTGTAACTTCAGGAGTTATTGCGCATTTTGTGCGAGCAACAAGTATGCTAACAGGGGTACCACTGTGCGGTGTTAACACCAGAATTAGAAAATTTGCAGATGACACAAGTATTTTTCTAACAAGATGGGAAGAAATAGACAATGTCTTAAACATCTTTGAATGGTACAAAAAAGCATCAGGTTCTCGGATAAAAACTTCAAAAACACAGTTATTGCTGCTGGGTGGCTTGAAAAATAGAGTAATGCCGAGTGCTTATCAAAAGTTTTTAGTACAGAAACTGAAATTATATGGAGTATTTGTTTCTGCAGAGGGTGTTCAATGCGAGGAGAATTGGGCAAAAAGTATTGACGCTATAACTCGCTTTGAAAGGAAAGTTCCACCTTTTGGTGTGTCGCTTTTTGGCAAAGTTCATTTTGTAATAACATATTACTTGTGTATGTTTCACTACGTTTCCAGTATTACTACGCCACCAAGTTGGCTAATCAAGCGTGTCTAAAACAGTTTACGTAAGTTTTTGTGGTACCCGTCGCAAGCGAATTACGTTAGACAAAAAATATTGCATCTTCAGCCCAACCAGGGTGGAGTCGGCTTTCCAGATTTAGATATACGGATTAAAGCTAGCCGTTTAATATTATACATTAAGGAAATTCGCCTTGCTGTCATAGAAGCTGAATTCCGACGAGAAAATGAGTTCTGCTGGATTTTCGGTAAGAAATTCTTAATGAAAAAATTGCCAAAGCTTTTGTACGCGATGTGGGTGGAGGAAAAATATTAGCAAAATATGGTTTCCGTAAATGCTTCGTGGTCCGAAAAGTTAGGTATTGAAATTTCTGTTGTAAATAAATCTTGGGAATGGGGTAAAGCAAAATATGTTGACGGGAACGTTCGCGACCTACTCTACAAACTGCGGCACCGTAGTCTGTTCACAAACGACAGACTATCAAAATTTACAGATATTACAAATATGTGTTTATATTGTGCCGGTCAAAATATCGATGTTATTGAAGATAATTTTCATGTTTTCGTACTTTGTCCTCGTGCCTACGGTTTTTACTCTGAGATTACACCCATGTTAAAACGAATTGCTAACGTAGAGCACTTAGGCTTGACAGATCTAATTTTGGGGCGTAAAATAGGGAATAGAAACACACAAGCTGTTTTCAACTTGTTATTCAGCATGCGCAATTTGCAATATGGAAAGCTAGATGGAAGTTGAATTTTAATCAAACTTACTGTGATCCCATGGATATTTTTAGGAAGAATGTTTTCCGCTCATTGTATCGTCTTAGAATACGTTTGTATTCGTGTGCTTTCTTTAATGTCTTCGAAAGTATTATAGTTCGCAGTGATAATGTCATGGGATTTCGGTTGTCGAATTAACTCTAATGAGCGGAATGGGCTGGTGTTTCTGTTTTTGTTCATAGGATTTAAGCAATGGGTAATGTGGTGTAAGTAATATATTGGAATCAACAATTTGAAGATGTGATGGTATTTCAGGATCTAGTTTATTGTGTTTAATATTGGACAGTAAACGTTTCTCTTTTAACAACTGCAACACGTATGCATAGTACTAAATCACCACAAGACGTGAGTCCAGCTACTTTGGTGGTGAAACCATGCAAATTATTCCAAAAAAATTTAGACAAAAGCATTTTGGATATCCGGATATACGTTTCATTTCGGATACATATCCAAATATTTTTCATACCCGGTGCCCATCTATAGTCAGGACATTACGTTAGCACACGCGCACCATTTAAAAACACACGCTGTGCACACATATTCACACACATCATTCAACGCAAAAAATTTAGTCCCTTCCTAGGGACTATGGACAATAACAGTTCCCGATAATGATGTCAGGACAAGTATATATTTGTGCCTAGAGCATACTCATGGTCTAAAGGTTCAGACAATGACATATTGACATCTGACAGTGTATAGAGTGGGTAAGGGACAACGCAGGCACCCAAAAGGGAGGGACATTTTTTTACAAATGTGCGTGCATTTTCACGTGGATCACCCATTATGGGAAATACAAATGTGCCCTTTACAGATTGCTAGATTTGCAAGCTAGCCTTTACTAAATAGCATCATACTCAGTTAGGCTTGGCGTCACTATATATTATTTTTACATGACGAAACATAAATACAATGACAAAGCTAAGGTTTCATTTTCAACTTTTAGTACCTAATCCATTTCAAAATTTTTGTCTGTTTTCAAAAATTTGTTCATCCATACATTTCTGACAACATAAAACGTAATCTTTCCGTCACGTAATCTGTGACAACAGCAACGTGGTCAACGTATAATACCCATTACCTCTTTGCATGGCTTTTCTTTTTAAATTTCACTCGAAATAATCACATATATTTTACACTAAAGTAAAAGATACTCTATGCAGTCTAGACTAGGTAAAGTGTATTTGGGATATAAAAGTGTAAGAATTATCTTCTATATATCACGAATAACAAAAACTCCTTAAGTATTAAGAACATATATGTAACTCAATTTGCTTATCTTTGCTAAGATTAATCTATCCTAAAGAAAATTTTCGACTAAATATCCAGTCACGCCCTGATAATAAGATACCGCCAAAATAAAAATTCAACAATTTCACCAGAATAAAGAGTTGAAAACATGACCCATATAAAGATCAGGGACGGAACGGTTTTCTGCCGGAGAGCAATAAAGCAAGCTTACGCTTTACGTTGGCCGAAAACCTTAAGTTTCATTTTTACAGCTACTCAGCCAATTGCTCACAGCAGATTATTGCAATGACATCGAACACCCGTAATAAATTAATACATCAGTATCAGGGTGCAACCGGAATTCCGGTTCCGGCATTTTTTCACCTTCCGGTTCCGGTAAATTTTTACCGGATTTAAAAATTACGGTGTTATAATTTGGCCGTTTTCTTAACTTTGCTAATTTGTAAGAATCTCTTTTGAAAGCCACTTGTAGTCCGAATATAAGCCATTGATGCTGGATTTCAATTTAGTCGATGACGAAAATCTAAAATACAACAAATGAAATAAATACCTATGTTCGACTAATGTTGTTTCGCAAATAATAGAGCAAAAAATACGATTAAAATGAAATTTTTGGTGAAATGCATTTTTCACTTTCCGGTTCCGGTTCCGGTAAAATTTTCAAATTCCGGTTCCGGTTCCGGTAAATTGTAATTCCGGTTGCACCCTGATCAGTATAAAACTGGCTCAGTCGATTGCCTATTCGGTTTCCTACTTAGTTGTGTTCACAGCGGCTATGCTATTCGGTTTCCGTGAGGCTACAGTTTGGTCTTTTTCTTCTGGGACATTTCCACCTAATCCCAGCTCTATGTCAATAATTGCTGGCGGTAAGGTTCGCCAGAACGTAAACGGCGAGTAGGTATCGGAATGCTCAAATTTTGTTCGCTGCGGACTAGTAGCATTTGTTGAAAGATGCAATACTGGAAACAAGTGATCAGCCAAGCCTTCAGCCATGTTCTGATACCTAAAAACTTAATTCAAACAAAATCAACTGTTATACTAAGTTCATAGTTTTCATCTTCAACAATAACATTAAAGTTCTTTGGATACATAAGGGCACTGGCGCTTAGCCAGAGGGTTTGGACCGTTCTAATACATGAACCAAGAAACATTTTGTTACTGTTGTAAAAAGATTTTTCAAAGTTACGATTAACTTCTCGCTCGCGAGGTTTTCCTCCTCACGGTAAGGGCGGATCTGCGGGATTTACGATCAAATCCTTTTCGAGACCACACAAAACTTTCTTCACCGGAACATCAATTTATTTTAACACTGTGTAAAGCTTTCCGCTCACTTCGGTCGCGAATTCTTCAAAGCTCGACCTTTACTGTAGTTCCTGGTTGTGTGGACCAGAGTGGTATGTGGGTAATGATTTTTTACCTGCCCCGCGCTTTACACACAAAATTTTTTTACACGCGGGTTTATACCCGCTAAAAAGATCTACCCACGACCCCCGCCACTGAAGTTAAACCAGTACTTTAAAGATCACTAGTGATTTGCACTTTATTAAAGTTTTGCGTTATAGCTCCACTCCACAGAAGTTTGTACATCAACAAAATTTCAAACAGAACAGATGAAAACAGATCAGATACACCACCCATTAACCAAAAACTTAACGCTACTTTAGCTACAAGCATCATCCACCATGCACTACAAATCAGTGACTCAGAATATCAAATTCTGCATATTTTCTCTCATAAAATTAAGCCAAGACAAAATGTATGTACGATGTTTAGGGGCTTTAAAGCACATCATCATGAAAATCTGTCCACAATGAGAACAAAATATGTAGTAAATAGATACAATTTTCAGCATCCTACACCTGAAACCTAGAGAATATGTGTATACAAAATTAATCAAAATACATAAACTTAATTTCAAGTTTATAATCACTTCACCGTGTTTGTCGCACTAAACTAAGCTATAAAGTAATCGCACTTACGTTGACGAGAAATTGGTTTGAAATTCGTAGCGTAATTCGCCTAAATGGTTGATCGAAAATATTCTGTTTGAAGGAATGCCAACCGCACGATACGCCCATACGTCCTGAAAAACACATGAATTTCAGCAAGAGTGGATGATCACTCTTTATAACAAGAGTGTGCAACTGGGTACATTCTGTGTAGAAAAGAATGTACCCGGCACGCGTTGAGTTTTTGGCCTACCTCCCCCCTTGTTTACGGGAAGTCTTTATGCAGTTTTATAAACGTTGTAAAACTATTGTGTTAATATTGTCATACACGCAGCGAACCTGGATGCTAGGAGCAAATTGTAACACCCCCCCTTGTTTAAAGGGGGGTTAGGTGTACTAAAGCATACTATGTTAATCTGCTGCTTAACCCCCCTGATTGAGGGAGGTCGAACAAAAATGCAACGCGTGTCGGTATATTTAGTACCATGCACAGCCCAAGCAGTTGCGCACTCTTCCGCAAGGTGGACATCATCCACTCTTGATTTCAGTAATGATAATATACTAATCAAACACAGTCCATTAGATAAAAAACAGCAATGGATATAGGTATCAGGGTACAACCGTAAGTCTGCAAATCCGCTGTCAAATTTGACACTAAGTTTTACAAAATTTATGCGTTTGGTTGGTTTTTTTTTACTTTTGGTACACTTTTGAGAAAAAGATTGTCGAGATTTTGTAAAGAAAGGTGTACAACCAAATTTCACGTTATTTTAAAAATGACTTTGCGGCACGTTGTAGCATAGGATCGAAATATACATACCTCAACCTACATATTAACGACTATATATTATCAACTTTTGCTCTCAAAAATACATCTTACATTTATTTTGTTCCCAAAACCCGCGGAATACGGAAAATGATTTGGTGGGAATAGCGTTCGTAAATCATTTAAACAACTCTTCTTAAATTCTTCTGGTTTCTTTTCAATGACTTCCCTGAAACGCACAACATCGCTTCCAGATTTTTTGCTTCATAACGTACAGCGAACAATGCCGAACTACTTCTGAGTCTGACCATCCGCCGTATTTTAAGCAACACATGCTAAGCTAAATCAACACAACAGTGGGCTGACATCTAGCGATCCTAATGTTACTCACAGTAAGTAAAACTGTTTGATAAAATAACAATCGAAAATACTTTCTCACGGATTACATTTCAGTTTTAACTTTGGTTAAAAATTTTAGAGCAATAGCTAGCAAACCACATCTTGTTGCTGCGCTTCACTGGCATCTTAGCTTAACTTCACTAGTAGCGCTCAGCGGCTAATTTTTTTAATTGGCTTAAGCATGAGCTGTTTTCAGCCCATTATAACTAAAAACGAATTAATGAACACAAACAAAAACACACAATTTTCAACAAAATAATATCACAACTTCACCTAGTCCACAAACAAAGTTATGTACCTATGAAAAGCAGCAAGCAAAGATGTCGGCGACAGCATCACAGGTCCATCGGGTAGCTTGTGTCCATCCAAATTCACTGAGCGTAAATACTCTTTGGTAACTGAACTTTGACCAATCGCTCGAGCAGACAGGTACATCATACGATAGCCATTATCAACAACACGAGCGAACAATTTAGTGACACCCGGTTGAGCCCATTGGCCTCCGACTAATGGCGCAATATGACCCATAACATCTGACCTGCACCATAAATTACTCGTAAACCGTACACTAACACAAATGACTCGAATTTCGAAAAGCACCCATAGTGTTTGTAACCGAGGCTTTGTCTAGTACAAACTATTGCAGACCAGGAGCTCTCAAACTGCTATATAAAAATCAGCGTTTGCTGCTTTAATCAAAACTGTTGATTTGGACGATGAAGTTGACTACGGTACTACCGAAGGTAATTATGATTAGCTTAAAGTTGCAGACTTAAATGGTTTGACTTTGTACTGCTTAATTAAAACAAGACTCGAAATTAGCGTTTGTAAGGTGTCAGTCTGAACAGCAATCTTCACAGTTGACAACTGGGATATCCCAAAATGTAACTATTGCTCAACTCTGCCCCACACCTGCAGATGAATAATAATAACAACAACAACAACAACAACAACAATAATAATAATAATTGTAAAACAAAAGTATGTTTAACAGTTAGCTACAACAGTAGCTGTTCGTGCTGAACAACAATAAATTGATGGTTGGATTCCCCAGTTTCCAACTAGGAAAAATTGGTGTTCAGAACACAGCATGAGCATACCGGAATCAAAAGTACATAAACACAAGAAAACTCAAAAAGCGCAATTATAATTTGACATCGCATTCTGTGTATCGGCAAATCAAGAAACGATATATGGCATTTTAATCACAATACCACGGTTCCAACCGGAACTGGATTTTGTCGGAAGCTGAATCGGAATTTAAGTTTTAGTAATACTATTAAAAGTAAGTGTATTACTTTTGTTGTCATATGCCAGTTTGCATTATTGCTTACATTTTCAGTAAAAATAGTCTGTATCCAAGTTATAATATTGATCGAGTCCTGCCAATTCTCAGAGTTAGCCGTAATTATACCTTGTCAAAAGGTCATGGGCAGAAGAAAAGCTAGTGTGGTGCATCAATAAACCAATTTCTATCAGCTCGTAGCTAAAAATACAACTTCTTCTCTATTAGCATGTTACCAATATTACAATAAAACTCATCACTGAAAAATCAGAATTCCCACATCAGAACAGCACTCAGTCGGATCGGATTTGGAACCCATATTTTTTCGGAATTGTAGCCGGAATCGGAATTCCGTTCCAACAGTGCACAATACTATCCGACGAAAATCAAATTCCACTAGTATCATACGTAGAAAGGCGAAAAAATAGAAAAGCGTACTTCGTTATCGTTCCATCGATATCGGATATCACAATGCGATCATACCATTTCCACAAGTAAATATCACAAGAGCACCACGACGTTCCTTGATACTTTGTCGTCACAGAAAATCGAGCTTCATTTCGGCCAGCGCTCAGTGCTAACTGTTTTAGCTGATCTGACGTCAACCGTAGCACTTTACGGTAGCGGTGACCAGGGATTAAGCGGCGGCCACCTATTGTTGACGAGACTAAACCACCAAAATCACTATCCGTATCGCTAGCATAAAACACATTGTCATTACGCGAACGTTGATGACTGAAAACAAATGTTACATTAAAAGCGCGAAAGAAGCATTGCGAACAGATAACAATGCAGAGCTTACGTTACCCTAATGAGCAGAGATGGGCGGTGTCGGTCTCAGTCTCGACTTGTCTCGAGATTTGGCTGGCCTCAGTGTCGGTCTCGGCCTCGGTGTCGGTCTCGGTCTCGCTTTTTTCAGTCTTTACCAAATAAACAAGAGTGTAATTATCTTCAGGTTGATTCAGGATTCTTACAAGGTGGGGGCTCAAAAATTCTCCTTGGATCGCAGCTTTGGCCCTGAAGTACTTGAGCATTTCGACTACCAACACAGGCAGTGAACGATTGTGGAGCAATGGCACAAATAGTTACTTTTTCGCGTTTAAAACATTTAAGGCATCGTTAAAAAATTATGGGTCATCCGCATTTATAACGTCACGCTATGTTAAAAAAATCTTCCAGCCTATTCGGTTCGCTCGGGAGCAAAAACAACACAATCTCTGAATTAGGGATTGTTCCGAGGGTCTTTTGAGACAGTGTGATTTGTCCCAAGCCTGTTCAAAAGGTATGACGACAGTAACAAGTGAACAATATAGTTAAAAATACATTTTGGCTGCGATTTATTAATTTAATTGTATGAAACGGCAATTAAAAGCAGATAAAATATTCAAAATATTTGTTAAAAAATCATATTTTTTCGGTAACGGTTAAAAATTGACAGAGACCGACACCAAAAGCCTCGGTCTCGGAATGTTGGGTCTGGGTCTCGGTCTCGCTTTTTTGACAGAGACCGCCCATCCCTGCTAGCGAGCGGAAGAAGGGCTCATCCACATCCGACTATTATAATTTTTCCGCAACAAAATAAACGAATGTTTTAGTAATAGTTATGTAAATTGCTCAAATTTTTCCCAAAACGTACGTAGCGATTACTTAAACCGCAAAAACATAAGTTTTATGATACAATAAATTTAGTTTTCTCTTCTCTACCCATATTTCGCCTCCGCCGTTTCTCTACAAAATAATCAAGTGGTATGCCTCAAACTAGACCGTAGCCTAAGTAAACACAATTAAATTGCTCGGAACAGGCAACTTTTAACTTTCCTAGTATCTGCAAAGAAATTTCAGCCAGTATTTAGAGTTACATAAAACATTTAACAGTGCATTAAAAATGCATCCTTTCATTACATTTCATTCGTTAGAATGCGTGCATTATCAGCGGATGCCGAACGATTTGCACCATCTTGAACCGTTGTGTGTCCTGATTGAACATCTTCACGAGTATTTTGCGCCACCTGAAAATATTCAAATAAACGCCGTAGCGACAAAATGCCCACCTCCACAAACAAGCACATTATACACCCAATATTCTAGCAACAAAGCAAAATCAACATGAACACCGTAATGTATATAATGTATAACACTATGCCTCTGCAAGCACACGCTCCATTTTTTGCGCGATTAGTAGATCTATTGTTTGTTTTCCTGGGATCCGTAAAGGTCCTATTCTGCCTTATTAAGCCTACTTATTTTACAGTGACAAATTTTTGATGCTTGGTTTGATCTTATTCCTGTCTTAAATATTTTTTGTGCTAGCTTGTTAGCTGCAAACTTTCCAAATCTAAGTTTCTTCAGCAAATTGACCTCATTACAAAGTGCTACCAGTAGCGATGTAGTTACCAAATAAACTAGAGTGTGATTATCTTCAGGTTGATTCAGGATTTTTACAAGGTGTGGGCCCAAATTATTTTTATGCAAATAGACGTGTAGCAGGGTTCCAGTCGGAAGTACATTTTGTCGGAAGCGGAATCGGAATCAAATTTTTTGGTCGGAACCGGAATCGGAATCTAAGTTTTAATAATTCTATTAAGGTAGATGAGAAGAAAATTTAACAAACGCTTTGGCTACTAACTGACCTTTGTTTCTGGCGGATCACTGGAAGTAGCACGACGCCATGAAAACCACGACGCAACTCCGCCACCGCCGCTATTAGCACCAGCAGTACTTGCACTGCGTTCAAGGCCGCCAGACTCTGCATCTACTACGCCCACCGTAACTGACGATTGCTGGTTTGATACATTGTCGCCAGTCAAATTGTGTGATTGCGCTAACGCTTGCGTAGAAGCATTGTCGTTTTGCTGTTGAGCAAGTAGTGTTTGTTTTACCATATTTCCAATTGTCTCCTACATCAATAAATTCTGTGTATGCTACCTATTGTATTAGTTTTGCAATATTTAACAAAACAATGAGTACTATAATTATACTCCAACGTTTGCAAAAGAAATATCGGTCCAAAGTCACCCAAAACTTCAAAAAATACGACATTTATGCAAGCCTTTAAGAAGAAACGAGAATATTATACAAATTTTAGGCTTAGAACCAAAAATTTGAACCAAAAACTTGAAATTGCATTCGACGAAAACTTATACGAGTGAACAAGCGTTTGCTAAAACGTTTTATTTACAACAAAAAACACAATATGTAACGAAATGTCCTACCGTGTAATGCAAGTTGCTTGTTGAAAAACAAATGCTATCGTGCGGTTACATACATACCTCAGACAAAGGGGAGTGATACACAATGAGAGACACTAACACTGGAGCGGCGATTCGCCAACTATAGTATCTAAAACAAAAGAATAATATCTTCAAAATCGGATATTTGACATATCATCAAAGCACAAGGCACAAAGGACTTATTCTGTGTATCTATCACCAATTACTACCACTGTGTGTAGCATATCTAACAGTTGACACTATACAACCACATGAGCGTGATATCATTTTTCCTGTGAATTTTAAACATCAGATTAAACTTGACTGGAGATTGGCCAATAATTTCGTTCTCTATGAATCAGGGTGCAACCGGAATTATAAAATACCAGAACCGGAAAGTTAAAAAATACCGGAACCGGCACACAAAAAAATCTTGTTACCGAAAAATTCATTTTAAACGCTTACCATTTACGATGCCAAAATCCGGAAACAATTGCAGTGGCTGCAAACATATGATCAATTATAAAGTATGATACAGAAAAATAAGTTAGAATGATATGCCAGTTTCTTAAATTTTCGTATGACAAAAATTTTCAATACCAAAAATGCCGTAAAATTCCGGTGAAAAAATACCGGTTTTTACCGAAACCGGATAGTGAAAAATACGTACCGGATTTCCCTACCGGAACCGTGATCCCGATTGCACCCTGATATGAATATATGTCAGAGTGCAACCAGATATCCGGCTCCGGCTCCGGCAAAAATCGACATCCGGCTCCGGTATTTTAACTTGCCGGATATTACATATTTTTAAAAAAACTTCAAAAAATTTATACCATCATTCGTATTTACGCCAAGTACCATCGGACTGACTGACTTACTTTTACATATTTTTCTGTCACACATGTAATGTAGATTTTTGAATGTGATGGGTAACAATAACGCTGAAAAATCAGCAGCACATTTCCATTACTCCTTTGGCTAAGCCTAAATTCAGCGTAAAAATGGGTCTATAAAAAGTAAGCAAAAAAATTGCTTGTTTTCGAGCCAAGAACGGATGGAGACCGGAAATGAAGTCTCGGTCTCTGTCAACTTTTGGTCATCACCGAAGAAAGTAAAATTTTCGAAAGAAATTATTTCAAGAGTCAGTTCCGAACCACCGAGATTCAAGAAACCGAGAGTTAAGACTGGGATCCTGACTCACATCCCTTATCTTAGTCACCTTTAACCTACAAAAACAGGATTTCCTTAAAGAGGACATGAGCCAAGTGAATATTGCAACAAAACGCAATGCTACAATAGGCAGAAATATCCACACAGGAAGCAATTTTTGAACAACTTGCCGCCTTCTTTCACAAAAAATAAACTATCCTTACTTGCTTCCAATTCTAATCACCATGTTTTGATTGAAAATCACTTGAGGATTCGCGTTCATATCGGCAAACTGAATCAAGTTATCGTCGAAACCAGCTGGGCACTGTGAATCAATTGTGTTCACTCCTCCACACAATGATAGCTGAATATCAGCGGCACCAATTTCCCCAGAAGAAGAGCCAAAATCCCCGGACACACTGGCCGCGTGGCTCGCGTACCCAGCGTCCAGTTCGCTACTGCTCCGTGGCGAATGAGACAACGAACTGGAACTTCCAGCGATCTCTGGCTCGATCCCTGCAAACACGCTTCGATGCGGTTGCAAATGCGCTTGCGAACCATCCACCAAGTCACACCTGTTGGTAAACCCAACAGACGCTCGACGGTCGGAAGCGTCGGTTGTCATAGCTGATACACTTGGCACAACCACAACACAACTTCCTTGCGGCTCCGCCCCAGTCCCTCCAACAAAGTTTGACGTGTTCGTTTGCGAACATGTTTGAATTACTGATGAGGCAACTGTCGAAGATGCCTTAGGAAACGACGACGCAAGCTCTCCAACATCAATACTCGGAGCCGGGGAACTAGTTACATCCCGAACCAGTTCCAAGCCGTCCGAGGAAACATAATGCGATGGCGTTGCAACTGCCGTTACCGTGCCTTCCGAACCACTCGAGAGCCCGCCAGTAACAGCTGCAATCGACGCTACATTATCAGTGACGGACAAAGTTCGTCCACTACCCGGTCCGTGAAATTTACGATGCTTACCTAAACTATTCGACAAGTATTCGGCAGCTTTTTCCGGGTCATTAACCAAATCTTGCAAATAGACACCTTCAGACTCTGGAGGCTGGCGGCGTGTCGATTTTCGCATAAAGCCAAGCCCTCCTAGCATACTCGTAAATCCCCACACACTTGAATCGGTAGTTGTTGCCGCTGTATCTTCCAGACCTGCGCTTATCGAGCATTCCACTGTGCTTTCTGCGCCAGCTGTGCCAGCCGTCGATTGGCTTTGCTCGTTAACCACAGTTACTTCTGTCATATTCCCCCCAGATTTTGCAGCGCTGGCTACTTTTGTTCCGTAAGCTGCAGCAGTCATTGAGCTATCAGTTAACAAACTTATGGGAGGTTGTTCGCGTGCTGGAGTGGGCAGCTCGCCCCAATTCCATTCACTTTGATGTTCTACTTTCGGCGTTAAGTCTTCCTGACGGTGCAACCGGTCGATTTCAGTGTCACTCTTCGCTGGAGATGGAGGTCGTGAACCCGTTGGACTACAAGCAAGGTAGAAACACTAAAAATGGCGCTATACTACTTGTCACGCGGCACCGTTCGGCGTCGCTGTGCGATAAACGGCACCGCAAGTCAAAATTTTTTCTTAAAATATTAAACTGTACTATGCAGCAATTCAACCAGTACGGCGCCAGACCTGATTAAACAGTGAAAAAGTATAGCGCCGCACGGGTATCTCGGCTTCGTTCGGGTCAAATTCAAGTGTTTTCAAACGAAATTTGGGCCTGTATCAAAAGATGTTCAACATTTAAATTCGTTTTTTTCGAGAAGCCGCTTAAAAAGCTGTTCGTTGCATTGTATATTGCTTAAACTACTAACTAATCTGACCCTCAATCATCTAAATCGACCATCAGCCCAAAACCTTATTATTTTTCATTTAGCATGACAAAGTACAAAATTTAATTTATTAAACATTTGCTGCGTGTTCTTTTAAGCGTAACGGTGGAAAGCATTAGTCATACCTTAAAAGGTTAAGTGTAGCAAACAAGAAATACAGGTCCTCTTCCTCTACTAGTTCCAAAAGTCTGCTCGTGAATTCTCCCCAGCCAGACACGTTAAGCTAAGCTAACCTAGGCAGTGAGACGAATCTCATGACAGCTCACCTTACAACAGGCGTCAAATCCGTATCACTGTATGGATAAAAATTTGATGGTCGTACCATTGTAGTAGGAACAGGAGGAGGCGCTGGCTGTTGCGGCTGCTGCGCTAAAGCCATATAATTTTCAATTGATTCTGCACCCGACGATAAAGACAACGCAGAGTACTGAGCAGCTGTACGGTCCAAGCTATCCGATCCAATATTTCCCATGGGTTTTGAGTTATCGACAAGCGGATACTTTCGGCCGTTCCCACTGACCTGGTCAATTGAAGATTGGTCATCGCCGCTTTCACTTTCGCTGTAACTGCTACTCAGAAGCTGGTGTTGTTCATCAGTAATCTGCAGCTCATCCCAGCTCATACCGGTTGGCACACTTGCCGATGCGAAAGGATACGAGCGTTGCTGCTGAAATGCTGCTCTCCGCCTATGCTTTCGGTACTCAAAATTGTCATGTTCCGCGTGTCCAGTGCGTTCGAACATCCGTCCATGTGGTTGGACGTCTGCTTTCCCACGATTTCCGCCCACAACCGCTTCACTTAGTTGATTTTTATCCACATCGGGCCCCACAGTGTCATCTTCAAACGCAAAAATATCTTCATGTTGCGTCGTACTCGTTCTCGTAGCTGCCGGTGAACCTGGCTCAAATGCCGCACCACTGGTTTTAGACACCGATTTATCAGCGTACTCTCGGTTCGGGCTTGCAAGCGATCGCGGGTAATAGACACCACCGTTATCGCTTGGAGTCTGGGAGAAATCCCGACCACCAGGACACTCAACGTCTGCAGCCGCTGTCACCAGAGATAGCTGTTGAAACTGTTTTATACCCGAGCCCGAGGGACCGCTACCGTTGATTTTGTGCTGCCCACTTGGCGGCTTGCTTGCAGACGTTTTCATACAGCCATCCTTGTATCGATTCGTAGCATCAGCGCCCCAAACCGTGCCAAATGCGCGTATAGCGCGGCCACCACGATATCCAAGACTGTTCCTGCCATTAAAACCGTCTTCGAACTCAGTCTCTGCACTCCAGGACGCCGTTTTACGATGAATCCCTTTCGGCTGGCGGCGATGACGTTGTTGCTGTCTTGACTGATTTTGAGACTGTCTGCTGATGTCACCATTTGCTATTGTATTACAAGTTGCGCCCGGATTTGCCTTATTAACTGAACTTGAAGTTGCTGTTGTAGCGGCAGCCCCACGAATTAATTTTCGACTTGCGGCCGGAATTTCACGCAATTTGTGTCGCATACGCTTACGACGGCCACGCAGCTGAATTTCCATCTCATCGTTAGAGTCGTAATAAGTATTGTCACGGTTACGGTACCCTTCCAATTTACTGTCAGCTACATATTTCAAGCTTTGACCGTGATATGGGCCTTCTGTGGTTTCTGAAAAATATACATCGCTAATCTATTGACCAACTTTTACAAATAAGGCTGAATACTATGCAACCCAAAACGTGTTGACAGCTACAATCAAACAGAACAATTTGTTATAAAGACAAAGGACATTATGCACAGGACCACTAACTTTCAAACTTTAAACAAATTTTAGTCAGTACGTGAAGCGTTTAAAGTTTGAGATATTTAGACCACAAAATATGATGTATTACTGGCTTCTCCACAGCTTGAAAATTTTCGCCGGGGGGCGTTTCCTGGGGGCCCCCCAAGAGTTGCCTGGGGGCAGCTGATTTTGCTGGGGGGCAGTTTTCCTGGGAGGGCAGATGATCTGGGGGGTCCTGGGGGGCACGCTTAGAATTTTGCAAACCGACTTTTTGGTAGATTTTTTCATTCTAGACCGTGTTTCCAACTCAACTGAGGATTACTCATCGCTCAACATGACAAAAATTCCCCGCAAACGCTAATAACAATAATTTTAACTAATATTACTGACAGCTTTACTAGAAGTTGAAAGAAGCACAATTATATAAAATATAGCTAATCTATAATTGAAACTGTGATTAATATATATTTTATATATTAGTCACAGCTTCAGTTTATCATAAGGCTCAGGCAGGTTGAACTTGCTGATACAAGGTACTTTCGAATGCTGTATGCCCTGAAACGGTCTTTATATAATTGTGCTTTATTCAGTTCATTATTGAATCGTATTAGTTACTACAGGTATTTGTAACGCTATTAAAAATTATGAGTACTCAGCGTAATATAAAATCATATTTTGCCGAATGTCCGCCTCAAAAGAAGTCCAGGTCTTTACGTTTTAACACTGAAAATTTTTGGCCTAGAAAAGTCCTATAAAAATTCGCCGGGGGGGCCTTTAAATTTCGATAAGTGCTGGGGGCACCCCCCCCCCCCCGCGCTGTGGAGAAGCCAGTATTACCTGCCCTACCAACACAGTCTTAAGAGAAAGACATAAAATACTATTAGCTTTAATTACGAAATGAATTTCAATTAGTTCGTGTATTTCCTTTAACCAAAAATGATCCTTGTTCCTAAGCCCATATTCTCAAAATGCATATTAACACGAATCACCAGTTACTACTAGGTTTTCAAACTGACCAACGCTTGCAACTGCGGATCTCAAATGCCCCATAGAAGCAGAAACGATCAAATGAGAAAAATGTGCTGAATTTTGACGATCACTATTCGGTGGCTCGAATACTACAAGACCTGTCACCAACTGATGATGCATGCTACACATTTCAAAATACGGGTCATAGAATAAAACACGACCTACGTGCTAACAACGCTTCTGATTCAAGTTGACTCAATTTGTCTGATGTAGACCGCCGGCGCGGAAGCCTTGAACGATACTCTGATTTTCTTTCGCCGTCTGGTCGCAATGAATCTCGATTGTCTAAAATCAAACACGTAGTTTATAGCGAACCAATAGCATAATCAAAATTCCATGCTTTACATTAAAAATCAATTTTGATAAAATTCAAATTTACTGATATTGAGTCAAAACGTGACAATAAGTTACGTTCTATGGAAATTATGAAGGGAGTTTCTTGTGCAGTAAACTGATATATTGTCTAAAAGTCCTGAATAAAGATACCAAAGGGAAAAGCTTGACACCTAAACCCCCTGGCGATGCCCTTGTCTGTGTACTATTCACGACGTTGACAGCGACAGCTTATTTAATTTAGCATTTAGCAATTTCGTACCTGGTATGGCAACTGCTTTTCGTCCATCTACTATATCTTGTTTTGCACGATATGCAGCCTGATGAGCAGTAGCTGCTCGCAGCAACTTGTGTTCGTTGTGCAACTTGGCAACACCTTGACGCATACGTAGACTTTCATCACTGGGCAACGGTGACGTACACAAATAGTCTGGGACCTAAAATAGATCAAGATGAGAAATATAAAAGCGCAGTGAACAGATATCACAAATTTTTCTTCTTTACCTGAGCGTATCAAAACAGCAGCTCCTTGACTTGCCCAAAAATACAATGACAGCGAGATAATAAAGACGTAAAAGATCAGACATGGAACTAAATAAACAACCAATGATTGCACGATACCAGTAGTTAGTTACGTAAATTGCGCAACAACAAGCGGCCGAAACACTACTAGTTGTTCATTGGAAACTGGTGAAATGTACCTGAACCAGGAACTATACTCGCAATGTTGCAAAAAACAAGCAGACAACTTACTTCTTTCTATCCCCCATTCTACTTCCACCAATCCATCAACTCATGAAATAGGGAACTTGCCCCCTTACCAACTTTATGGGATAATGCAATACAGTTGTGAAATAAATTCTACCATACAGAGTTGTTAACGAAAATTTAGCTGAAGATGCGGTTATGCTCGAACCCAGGAAGTACAGATTACCGGTCCGCTGCACTAACCACTGATCTACGCAGCCACGCTAATTCTTCGCTACAATGTCTCTGTATACCGTAACTTTGGCGTATGTGAATACGCCGCGAAACCCATATGAGCCAAACAGCGTCTCTCACATTTCCCAACATATACCAATAATGTCTTGTCCATAACAAAGCCTAATAATGGCTCAAACGTACTTCTACTTCATCGTCTGAAATATCTTCAACGAAAAACGCTTCGCCACCTTCGCCTAATTTCATATGAACATCCACGTCGTTCCCGTTGATGCAAATGTCAACCTAAGATCGCAAATACTAATATAAGAACAGTCTGCGTATTGTGCTGATCTGATGCACATATAAATACACTCAAATCAATATACAGTTACGTTTCCGGTCTTCGAAATATTCCCACGTTCATGTACGAACAATTTCACGTTACACCGAGGACAATGCAAAGCCCATATGTAAAACGGCTCAAAATTTCAATTTGTTACAAATAGCATCTGCTTGCTGATATATATACTAAGCCAGAGCGTAGAACTTGCATTTGCTAACCCTCAAACATATCACGAGTCGAAAGCGTAGCCAGAGGACGGCTGGTTTACGGGTCAGCCCACCCTTCAGGTTTTGACCAGGATTTTTTTACGAATTTTTTCACAACACAACCCCATCTGAACTTCTATAGAGCACATCCAGCCCTTCCAAAATCCTATCTAAGCTCCAGGCACAGCGACACAAACTAACCACTTTCTCACGGCTTCGTATCACCCAGCTTACCAAACCGCTCAGGTTTTGACCACGATTTTTTCACGAATTTTTTCACAAGACAACACAACCCCCTCTCAACTTCTATAGAGTACATCCAGCCCTTCCAAAATCCTATCTAAACTCCAGCCACAGCGACGTAAACTAACCACTTTCTCACGGCTTCGTATCACCCCCAGCTTGCCAAACCGCACATGAAACGGGGAACACAATAGGCTGCCATCGGGCTGCTCGACCACAATCACATCGATCGCACCTGTCAGCGTTGCTGGGTTCAACTCACGGTAGTATCCACGCAATCCTGACCACAGCCGGCCTACATAGTTCATTCTGTATTACCCAGATCAGTACTAATACACACAAACTCCGCTAACCAAAACTAATCTTGTCCAGTGAACCTTGCTCGCTTGTTACCAGATTTGTTGTGAAAAACATTAAATTAGTATCAGATAACAGGTCACCACCGTTCAAAACAGCAGTTGTGTAAAACTAGTACAGAAGACACAATACAATGACAATAACGACAAAAACAACCGAACAGAGCAGTATTAAAGTTTCTATTATTTTAAAAACTCCCTAATTGTATACAATGTTAGAAGTACATCACGCAGCCCTGTCATATTTGTAACACACAACCCGTATTTGGGCAACTTTCAGGATTTCGCGTACTATACGGAGAGCGCTACACAATTTCACAATTAGATGCAGAGCCACAATTACTGGGCGCACAGAATCACCTACGAACAGCTTCCACTATAGTCCAAAATTTTTGCACTGTATTAGACAGAGAAATTTCATTCAATTACATAATATTTTATGTAAAGGAATAACACATACGTCCTACAAACAAACTCAATAAAATGCTTCGTCTTTTAAATAACAATACTCGACTGATTACTGGACTAAGCTCGGATTAATTCGCAAACATTAAAAAAATAATTCTTGCGTTACGGCTAAAAACTACGAGACACTGTGCTTTGGATGTATAGCTAGGAAAACTGTCACTGGCCAAGTTACAAACCATCTGATCCAATATCTGAAACGGAACAAAAACGTAAGTCTCAATACTTCAACTTACTTTGAACAGCCCACCCGATATAGAACGCTTATCGACAACTTGTTCTTAGAATTATGTTCTTATTACGCTGCAGCAATGTAGAATAAAACAGCTTCGAAGTTAAAGCCTTTAATATTGAAAAGAAAATTAAAACATAGAAATCATACAGGTAAATCAAATCATTGCAACGTAAGTCAATAAAGTTATAGTTCAAACGTTGACAATAATATGTTATCTCCGTAATTAGACTGTTGCCAAATTTGGACCGCAGTCGCTGCAGACAAATTTTATTCACCTCACAGAGCAACCGCAATTTCAGTTTAGTTACAAAATTACAGCGTTTTCCACTATTCAGTTATCAGTGTGCAACCGACGGTAAAAAATACCGCAGCCGGATGTCAACAAAATTTGCTGAAGCAAAGGTGAGACAAAATTGGGTAGTGAAAATGATGCGTAATTTGCTAACTTTAGTAAATATCTGTAACATTAGTTAAATGTTTTGGTTTTTCACTTATTCTTTTCCGAAATCTCGGCAATTTTTCCTCAGGCAAATAAACTTCATAAAACTATGCAAAATTTCACTATTATCAGCTGCCTCCGGCTCCATCAGGAATTCCACCAAAGCCAGAATTCGATCTTCTGTCGGAGCCGAAGGAAAACCTCTGGTAATTTCATGTCAGTTATGGTACTTTAATTCGACACTTTTTCAAAAAATGACTGAAAAACAGTCGTTTTCCCTCTCCCGTTCGGATTAAAAATATTATTTCTCGCCTGCGTCCATATCAATGAATTTTTCTGTATCATGATTTCATAAATGATGCAGATATGCTCTGAACCCACATTTACAATTTCATTTACGCCTGTGCCCTGGCTAAAGATATTTAATACAGGCAACGAGTGCCAAAAGTAGTTGAAAACATAGCCCCTCTAGCTACAAATGGTGCATATAACAACTCCAAATCAGCAACGCCCAACCAACAAACATAAGCACCAAAAGGACTACTTTTGCATTATATGCATAAGCAACATTACGCGCATGACCAATGTTACTTTGAGGGACGTAGCAATAGTATAAGCATATTCCATACTCCTAAGTCTAAGCCCCACCGTGAGGATAAGCCTATAACTAAGCACAAGTATAAGCAAACTATTAGTCTAAAGCTAAGCTTACTTTATGATTCGCACTGAAAATAACATGGGTCATGCGTTAAAAAACCAGCAGCAAACACCGTAAGGAAAATAGTGACAGTAATATTTGACACGGGCGTAGCGTTATCGCAATATTAAAAAACAGTATTTTCCATCAACACAATACTCAAGGATTCTTGACTATCATATGCAAACTGTACTACGAAACGCTAACTTGATTAAAGATAATGGAAGCTACTACAAATATTGAATCAACCACAATTCAAAATGCTCATTAGGACTCAACAGATTTCATATCCGGCGTGACCAGACTCATAGTCTTGCAGGGCCAATATTCCGGATCAGATTATCCTGTTAATATTGAATTTATGCTTGTAAATGTTCTTTTTAGAGAAAGAATACTTTAATGTCCAACATTAAAGACATTATTAAACAAGATAAAGAACAACTACATACATATTCCACCTCAAAACTACTGCAGTCGCATAGTTCTTAAAATTTCAACTGCATTTTTTACAAATTTTCAATGTTCTCCAAAACCGGCTGTGCGATTACACAAAAAGACAAAAACATTCGTTACTATAGCAATTGAATCGTATGGCATCAGCAATAAGCAGAAATCAACGCACTGTAGTAAAACACCCAAAATACTAGCTTAGAACGAAATATTTCAATGATGTGTTTGAATGATCAAATTTCTTGCTCCGGCTTTGGGACAGAGCAGCACTATAGAATAAGTAAAACTGCTTGCATTTACCTGGCCACCTATGCACATAAGCACTAGTGGTCCGAGAATTTATTTCCGGAAACGCTGACTTTGGAAATGTTTCCAATGAGAATCACTTTCATATATTTTCGCGCTAAAAATTTACTGAACTGTCAACAGAACATTTCGTGTAGGCATCCGCCCAGGACGCCCCCTCTTTCTGTTACCGTCTTTGAACATCAAGTATATGCTATGTAACTAGGTTCATGTCATTTATCTTCAGAATGATAATAAGAAAACAAAACCCGCAATGTGAAAACATATAAAACAACATATTTACACGTAATTACATTTTCAAAACAGATTTTTTGGTATAAATGCTCGTTGGAATGATCCTGTCTTCAGATACCCACTTTCAACATGTTGTTTTTGAAATTTTCCGTTACTTTCTGAAATACAACTGCTCGTAGATACATACGCATTAATTTCCGAAACGAGCATATAATTGAGCAATATTGGCAAAACATTCAACAGACCATTGTGATTTAGAATGCCTTCCGTAATCATGTAAATTATTAACTCTTACACGGAGATAAACTATGCATCTCTTGCTACAGTTACTAAATACAAACAACGGGACTATCTTTTCAAATCTGTTACATTTCAATCACTATGTTGCGGTTGGTTTTCTAACAATAGAAATACAACCCTCCAAGGTAAAATCATTAGATCTGTCTCATTAAGTGATACACTAGTTACAGAACCCCAAGAACTACCACCGCTCCAGTCCATATCCGGCCTCGAAATATCCGGTTCTTGGAAATCACTATCCAATTTCGACAAACGAATATCCCACTTTGTCTTTTCAAAACTTACATCGGCGATCCGCTGTAATTCATCGAAGTCCCAATCAAGAAGAGAGCTGTCGCTGATACTACTCTTTGAATCACTTGAGCTATTTTCGTGCCTAAACATTAATACAAACGTCCAACTAAAAAGATCAGATAACAGAATAAAAAACTAAGCATAACATAACAAATTGTTCACAGCTAAATAACACCGATATCATGCGAAGAAATAAAATCCTCACCTATTTTGTGCGCCATACATAACTCATCATTCCCTACCAAAAGTTGAAACTATTGGTGTGCATCATTAATTTATCGCAAGGATTCCGTTTTACTCGGCGCGCGCCACCGGACGTAGCTGCGCTTAATGTAAAAATTACTTAATATATATCTGATGATCGTATCTCTATAAATACCTCTCGTTCTGCCTTGCAACCTACTCGTCCCAAACTACCCAAACAACGTAACAGACGCAACAAAACATACACAAATCCTTGCAGCATATGCGTAACGTGGTCAGCAAGGTTGTGTGCAATATACGATGGAGCAGGAAGTGACACTGCACGTGAACATTTATGATACATATGACACATATAGTACGTCAGCGCTTGCATTGTATCTGCGTCGAAGCCGTTTTCATCGTAAAGAACAACGTATTTTGTTGGACGCGAGGTGCCTTTGATGCCTTGGTGTGAACAAAGGAAAAACTCGAAATCAACCGGATGCACCGGCCCAGTGTCGACCACCGTTCCAGGATCGATATTATTTTCCTGGCATTGAAAAAATATACTGGTCATATGAACTGCATCCGGGTCCGGGTTAGGTATTAGAGTTATTCTCACCGAATAATTCCGGGTCCGAGCATATATTTTTAAATGTTGCCACTCTACTAGACATAAATGCCCAGGTACAAAGCGGAACTGGATTATACCGGAATCGGAACAGAAAATTTACACCGGAGTTGCAATCGGAAACGGAAATTTTGTGATTGTACGGATTTGTTTTGACAAATAAAATATTGATTTAGCGTTTGGAGATGATTTTTGGTCCTGTAAATAAAGTTTTAAATACATTCAAACCAGGTTTGAAACTGAACTCACAAGAAACTGAACCAACTCTTTCTTTTCTAACGACAGATCTATAGCTACAATCAATATTGATAAGTCAACTCATCGAAAGCAATTTAAAAGATAAATGATACAGAATTTTAAGGCAGCGTATCAAACAAGCAGGATAAAAATTAAAATTTCGAAATTCCGATTCCGATTGATTGTGCAATCGGAATCGAAACCGGAAACGGAACTCGTTTTGAATCGGAATTCCGGTTGCACCCTGATTTAGCGCATACCAATATATAATAGAACTCGGAGCCAGGGTGCAATCGGAATTTCGATTCCGATTAGAATTCCGATTCAAAACGAGTTCCGATTCCAATTCCGATTGCACAATCAATCGGAATCGAAATTTCCACATTTTAATTTTAGGCCTACTTGTTGTGATATGCTGTATAAATATTCTGCATCGTTTATCTACTAAATTGCTTTCGACATGTTAACTTATCAATAACTGATTGTGGCTTACCATTACAGAGCCAAAAAATTATTGCCAATTTGTCAATGCAACGTTTTTGAGAATTGTTGCCAGCCAACAGATTATCCGCATAGTCACAAACTTTGTAGTTCCGATTCCGGTATAAATTTGCTGTTCCGATTCCGATATAATCCAGTTCCGCTTTGCACTCTGCTCGGTACGTATGTAAAATATAAGGGTTCTGTATCACAGCAAGTAGGGTTAAAATTAAAATTTCAAAATTCCTATTCCGATTGATTGTGCATTCGAAATCGAAACTCGTTTTGATTCCGAATTCTAATCGGAATTGGAATTTCGGCTGTGCCCTGAAAATGCCCACTATTCGGAGCAACCTGACAAATCGGCCTTTCATTTATTGCAACGACGCAGGGCACCTAAACTGCAAATTTTTACGTCTATATACTATACGTATCAAGCAAGGGTTCATTAAAAACATGTTTTTAGGTTACAAAAAATTACTTTTCTCAAAACCCACCACAAGCTTTCCCCTGGTAGCGCGGGCTTGAACCCTACCGCCCACTCTCCAACACCTTAGGAAACGTCAGACAGACACTCCCAACCTAGAGCATAGCTACAAAACTTCATTAAAATTAGATGAATACAGCTCTTTTGCAAAATCTTGATTAATACAATATACTAACATATATACTTACAAAATCTCTGCCTCCTTGTTTAAATTGTTTCCGGAAAAATCGCGTGTGATGTCGCTTTATTGTAAGTACGAAAGTTATACAGGGCTGATAGTCCGGATCAATGTTGCGACATGCCTCTTTCATCGCTATCACTTCTTTGTTCAGAACCTTGAAAAACACATAGTCAGATAAGAATTGGTTATGGACCTGGAGCACATAAATCTCTATTACATCCAATGTCCATTACTAACAAAACTGTGATGTCTGAGCACAGTTTATAATGAAAGAAATTTAAAGTTAACCAGAAAGTATTGTACAAATTATCCGCCGTGCATATCGCATTCGGATTACTTTTTGACTTTCTATGAAGTACAGGTCGTCTAACCGCTACAATAGGCAAAATTAGACAATAAAATATTATGTGAAAAATTGACACGTAAGAACAGCAGCGATACAAATGGCACAACTGTGCATTTACAGCCATTAACTGCCTACGGAAAGAAAAACAGGATCTTATCGTAACCAGAAGTAAATTTCTAAACCAATTGTGTTAAGCTATAATTAATCAGTATAACTTACCGTATTAAACATGCCTTCCCCAACACCGTCACGATACATAATAAGTCTCGCCGGCAAACACCCATTATTGTTTTGTTCAAACATTTTTAATTGCTCCAAAACAGCCCATTTCATCGCCACAATGTATTCTTCTCGTGGTTCTTGAACTTTGGCAATTGGGCAATACGTCCACTGTCGTGTGTCGGCAGAGGCCACAATCTGCGTTTTAATGTTTAATCTTCATCAGTACGTATAACTGCACAACTACAGTTCATATCCGATCTCATATATTATAAATATCAGGATGCAATTCGATAACGAAAAATATTCGAAATGTAGCTGAACAAGAAAACCTCACAGCGAAACCAATTTCTGGCTTTTTAAGGTCTAAAATTTATATTACCGAATTTCAGAAAATATCGGAACCAGGCTGAACTCGAAGTAAAAATTCGTAACAGCGAATCATTTTTCTGGTTCTACCGTTACAATATACGGTGCATGTTGACAAAACCAATTGTAACGCACATAAATTAGTCATACTGCGTTTCCGCTTATAGTTGCAAAACAGACTTCGCAAGTGAGAAACCACAAAAGTTTTCCATTTGCTAGGGATGTAACGGTTCGAAAAGGTTTACCGATACATATACCGATTATTTTGAAAATATGCCGATGCCTATTAAAATTTTCATATACGATGCTTAACATAGATAGGATACCACATTATATCATTATAAATGCGAAGACTTAAGCCCTAACAACCATAAAAGATTATAATTTTATGAGACCGGTTCATTTAAATTAGTTCTTTCCAACAAAAAAAACAAGAGACGGTTCATTTAAATTAGTTCTTTCCAACAAAAAAAAACAAGAGAGATAACACTTTCCCTGATCAGACGCAGTGATATACGCTAACTAGTGAAACTAATAACACTCCAACTCACTGTTATGTGCAGAAGGTATCGGCAAAGCTTCGGCAATTTCCTGCAATGCCTATGCCGATACTCACAAAAAGTCCTGATTACAACCGATGCCGATATCGATTAATTGGCACATCCCTACTATTTACCACTTGATCGAACAATGCAATCGATCCGCTTCATTTCCAGACATACGTATTACACTTTTCAAGGTTCTTGAAATATCAGAGCTAATCAGGCTACGACCGCCATCTCAGCATTTTGTAGCCATTAGCAAAAAATAAAGAATTAACAAAACATTCCACCCTTACTGCCGCTATGGACGGTTGTTTTTCCCTTTCTTCACGGCTTGCTTTTGGTGGAGGATGTGCAACATCGGCGCCAAGAAACATGGTCGGTTCAAATTCATTTAAGTATGCTGTGAGTCTAAAACTTCGAAATTGACAAAATAATGAACTATTAGCCATAACAAGCTATATACTATATCATAACATGTTAAAGACACACACGAAACGAATGAGAACATTTGACAAGAAAATAATATGCAGAGCATTTATTTTAGAATACAGTATAACATATGTCATTTGATTTCGTCATACCAACACCACCCCCCACCCAGAAACCGGGATCCAGTAAAAACACAGCATGCACTGGGTAAACTCATTGAGTACACAAAACGTACCCAGTTATATATACTTGTAAAAGTGGACATTATCCGCCCTTGTTAGAAATAATTACAATAAAATTCCCATGCTGATACCACGAACTAAATACTGGATTTACTTTTGACTTCCATCAAATAGACCCCAATTCACGCCGCCCAGTTTATCGTTGACTTTGTTCATAATGTTGCAAAGTAACGACCGATTTCGTTCGCCTTTTGCAATTTTTACTGCGTTGTCTTTTTGAATACACTGTGTAATCATACCATATTCTTGGGCCAAATATTTGACGCGTCCTGAAATCAAGCAACATTTTATTTTGACAAATAAAAAAAATAAACACTGATTTTTTGTCAAACAGAAGACATTTAATTCAAACTACCTATACAATAATAAAACAAAGAATTAAATAAATTGTGATTGGTGAATTATGGAATAATATTTACCGATTAAGTGGTGTTTTCAAAATTGAATTGGAAATTTTTAAGCTACACACTATATTATGCACGTTATCGCACCGTATAGTATCTAACCAATATTGATGAGAAAAACGGCTAAACGCAAAATAAAATGGTGGGCAAGTTTCACGTCAACAATTCCTTCACATTGTTAGTCTGTGACACAAGATAGAACAAGCCTTCTACAGATTTTTTACAATTCCAACCGTGGCTGAAATGTATTATTTGTTATTCTGTGAAACAAGATAGAACAAGCCTTCTGCATGCTTTTTTACAATTATTGCAACCTGGAAACATACCCGGTTGCAACATACTTACGCCAATGATTTGTCAAATCAGTTTTCGGTAACACCACAATCACAAGGGTCATTTGATGACCGTCCTTATTTTCTCGCCCGTCGAGCGCATTGAGGTCTTCGAAAACCTTCCGCAACAAAAACGAACCCTCATCTGGTGTCGGTATCGACGGACCGCGTTTGACCCCACCTTCGGCGGACTCGAAGTATACAACACGGGAGCGGCTAAGTTCTATCGGATAATTAGGCTTCCAATTAATACCTTTTTCGCGGGCAGCAGTGACAAACTGTTGGCAGAAATTCCTATTAACAGACAATTAAGAATAAGGACACAGATTTTCCTCGATATGAATGTTATCAGATAACAGTAATTTGGAGCACCTTGCTGACTGGTAGGCTTAAAGCCTATGAATGCCTTCTCTATCTTATGAGAAAGCTGAGTCTGAAATTCAACAAAAATATTATAACCCATAATAATTGCTAAATTAACCGTCAAATTACTGCAAAACGGATGCAATATAATACAAAACATTCACGAAAAATTAATCTAACTAAACCAAAATGTAAACGCTGCATCAGAAGGTATATACAAAATGCAATTGCGCTTCTCGACACGTTCCTCAGTAATTAAGAACCTTTAAAACAATCACATAAGTGTGCAATGAAAATTGATAAAGTAATGAGATGAGTGTCCTTTACAAACTCAGCCATCACCACAGCAGCTGACTCACTGATACATTGGCAAATTCATATCGTTCAGTGGCACAAACGACACTATACTATATCGGTCGCATCGTCCCGGAACCAAAAATCTAAAGCGGTCCGCTTGAAAAACGCTTTGAACAACTTTGATGTTTTCTTCATGCTAAAAACAAACTACACAAAATTTGTTTGCTACTGCAATCAAACAACAACTGCCTCGTTCATTCCATTCAAACAGACAGCATCGGTTTTGCAACCTAAAGTTGCAAAATTTGAAAATACATACCCGAACCCATAATTTCTCAGATAATACGCGGAATAACGAGAATAAGTGACCTCAGGTGTAAATCTCTGGCTTCTCCACAGCTTGAAAATTTCCGCCGGGGGGCGTTTCCTGGGGGGCAGCTGATTTTGCTGGGGGGCAGTTTTCCTGGGGGCCCCAGATGATCTGGGGGTCCTGGGGGGCAGGCTTAAAATTTTGCAAACCGACTTTTTGGACCATTTTTTCATTCTAGACCGTGTTTCCAACTCAACGTAAGATTACTCATCGCTCAACATGACAAAAATTTCTCGCAAACGCTAATAACAATAATTTTAACTAATATTACTGACAACTTTACCAGAAGTTGAAACAAGCACAATTATATAAAATATAGATAATCTATAATTGAAACTGTGATTAACATATATTTTATATATTAGTCACATCAGTTTATCATAAGGCTCAGGCGGGTTGAACTTGCTGCTGCAAGGTACTTTCGAATGCCGTATGTCCTGAAACGGTCTTTATATAATTGTGCTTTTTCAGTTCATTATTGAATTGTATTAGTTACTACGGGTATTTGTAACGCTATTAAAAATTATGAGTACTCAGCGTAATATAAAATCATATTTTGCCGAATGTCCGCCTCAAAAGAAGTCCAGGTCTTTACGTTTTAACATTGGAAATTTTTGACCTAGAAAAGTCCTGGGGGCCCCCAGCAAAAAAATTTGCTGGGGGGGCGGCCGAAAATTCGCCGGGGGGCCTTTCCTGGGGGCGGCAAAATTTTCGATGAGGGACAATGAAAATTTCTAAAAATGCTGGGGCCCCCCGCTGTGGAGAAGCCAGAATCTATAGCAAGCTGTGTTAAATTGGGCCTATATTAACCAATATCAAAAAATCTACAGATTACCCCATTTCTACAATTAAGCATTGTCATTTGCGGCGCTTCGATAATACGTGCGACAACGTCAACAAATGTCAACAGCCTTTCAATGCCCAGAAAATTCAAATACGGGTCGTTGTGTAAATTGGCTTCGCGCAACAAATTTTGTAACAATTCCAAACGTTTTTGAGGTGCAATCGCAGATTTTCGAATCATTTCTGAAGTCAATTTTGCATCTTTCATTTTGTTGCGTGCGACACGCTGATTGCCCACAATATTGCATAGCTGAAATTGCTGTTAATTCATAACACCCAAACTTGAAAACTGGCACTTGAATGCAATTTTGATACGTATATCAAACGTAGGCAAATGAATTCTAATCGACAAAATTAACACTAAGCACAGCGCAGTCATGCAAGCGTAGGCGTGCGCTATAAATTGAAGCAATAACGATCCTAACGGAAATATTTTGATAACATGAAACATACGTAACAACACAGAACTTAAAACTAGGCACTGACTAAAATCAAAACAGATTTTAGATCATATACAAGTTCCATTTTTACGACTAACACCAAAACCGATATTAAATCTCTTATACCTTTCAATTTTTACTGATTTACATACAACCATAAATGCGCAAAGCGTCCAATAAAATAAACTTAATCCTAAACCATAACCGGGATTCGTGCACATCAGCCCAACCAAAAGTGAATCCCCCAGTAGACCAAATTAAACCAAACTCCTTCTAAAACCCTAACCTCAATTGGAAAATAGTTCGCCTCTTGCAACTTTGGGTCTGACAATCCTTTGCTCTTCAAACTTCGGGCCTTCATCGATTGCTGTGCGGTCAAATACGGTTTATCCATAAGCATCGGCCACTCCGGATACACAAGCGTTATGCCATACTTTTGATAAAAATAATCATAAATGCTGACTTGACGTGACCCTGTTTCGTCAACCATTTCAATTTGTTTACTCTTTGCGTTTTCGTTCGACAAAGCTTTGACTTCGAACCGCTGTGCCCGGCGGCCATGTGTCGTTTCAACGAGAACTCCAGTAAAATGAAAATCCATCAATTTCCTTTGAGATTTTGAAGGTACAGGCGGTAGTTTACCTCTTAGTTGCCCTAAAATATTAATACGGCTCAGGCATACGTCCGCATTCTCGCATACAGCATCATCGCCACTTAGAGATATGCGTTCAAACTTACCAACTGCTGCAGTAGCGGTTCTCAAAATATGCGCAGAACTAAGGTAGAAGCTCATCATTCCCTCAATTAAGTAACTTATGATACCTGACATACAAATTTGAAAATACAGGCAAAAGGCGCAAGTATAACGTCATTATAATTCAAAAAGTTGTTTACTCTATAAAGACTACTTATGTTCTGGCTTCTCCACAGCTTGAAAATTTCCGCCGGGGGGGCGTTTCCTGGGGGCCCCCAAGAGTTTCCTGGGGGGCAGCTAATTTTGCTGGGGGGCAGTTTTCCTGGGGGGGCCCAGATGATCTGGGGGGTCCTGGGGGGCAGGCTCAAAATTTTGCAAGCCGACTTTTTGGACCTTTTTTATTCTAGATCGTGTTTCCAACTCAACTGAAGATTACTCATCGCTCAACATGACAAAAATTCCCCGCAAACGCTAATAACAATAATTTTAACTAATATTACTGACAACTTTACCAGAAGTTGAAACAAGCACAATTATATAAAATATAGATAATCTATAATTGAAACTGTGATTAACATATATTTTATATATTAGTCACATCAGTTTATCATAAGGCTCAGGCGGGTTGAACTTGTTGCTGCAAGGTACTTTCGAATGCAGTATGCCCTGAAACGGTCTTTATATAATTGTGCTTTTATCAGTTCATTATTGATTTGTATTAGTTACTACGGGTATTTGTAACGCTATTAAAAATTATGAGTACTCAGCGTAACATAAAATCACATTTTGCCGAATGTCCGCCTCAAAAAAAGTCCAGGTCTTTATGTTTTAACATTGAAAATTTTTGGCTTAGAAAAGTCCTGGGGGCCCCCCAGCAAAAAAATTTGCTGGGGGGCATTTTGCTGGGGGGCGGCCGAAAATTCGCCGGGGGGCCTTTCCTGGGGGCGGCAAAATTTTCGCCGGGGGAAAATGAAAATTTCGAAAAGTGCTGGGCCCGCCGCTGCGGAGAAGCCAGATGTTTGCTACACTAGTCTATGCTAACAAAGAATGCACGTATATCGAGATCAGGTGTACATCAGCTAAAATTTTTATCAACCAGAAGTTTACTAGAAGTTTAAAATGCCGGATAAAATTTAAATTAAGCATCCGAATGGAATTTTTCGGTGAAAATAACCGAAATACCCGAACCGGATGCAACTCTGAATCAGATAGTTAAATAGAGTGGCCACTTCCAAAGTTTACGTACTTGAATTCGAATACCCTCCATTGTTGCCAGGATTTCTTTGCTGCCGATGTGGAGGCTCAATGTCGTCTTGAACAATCTCCGCGGCAAAATCAACGCACGGCTGTGGTTTGTAAAACGCTGTGTTCGCCACTATAACTAACGAACAATGCAATTTCTGATTGGAAAGCAACGCAAATAAACATGCAAATTAGATCGATAGCAAATTAGGTCGATCCAAGACCAAAATTTAATGACTCGCCACAAACCTGTAGATATTCCTGACCCGGCGACATGAAAAGCTTGAATCGAAACATGAACAGCGGTAGAAATTTAGCCTTAAAATCGGCCCGAAAAGCACATATACGCAGTAAATAGCAAGCAACAAACTGAACTATCGACGATAACGTTTGCGCAAAAAACGGACCCCTGGAAACGGTTTGTTTTTTGAGTAAGCTCGAAGTATTTGACACAAAAAGTATATCTTTGACCATAAAAAGTATTTTCCCACCAACGAAAAACACATACCTCGAACGAAAACACAAAACCCAGACCTTAACGACGTCTATTTCGAACAAGTTATTTACAATCACAGATCAAGCGGATATCTGCTTGTACTTTAGTATATATCCCGCAAAAAACTGACGTCTGAAGTTAACCGGATATAGGGCCTAGATTTGTGCACTGTTGGTAGTACTTGAGTCGTACAAAAATATAGGTATGATCATTGATTTAGTCGAAGCAAAATGTTTACATAGTATTTCCACATGTAAAAGCAGCTTTATGACCGATGAATATTTGGGAGATTAATTATCGGGTCCGGATATCCGGTCGATTCCTATTATCCGGCTTCAGTTCCGGTATTCGGTGAAGTTAATACCCGCGGGTTGATCCCTGCTTACCATCAATATTAACCATTACGCAATGAGATGTCGGATCACAGGGCGGTGCGTCAGAATAGTGGCCTGCATCTTTAGACACATGAATACGATGCGCTTTGTAAATGCCTTGTACGTGCTCTCGACCATATCCCAAATAAGTATTTTGTGTCCCTGTAACAATACCAGGTCGCCTATCGTCACCTCGCTGGTCGTTCCGGTTGCCATCGTTGGATTTCACTTTGTAAAAACTTCTAGCCGATGGAATCCAGTGTAAGCTAAAATACTGAGACAGATATAATTACCTAGAAATTAAAACAATACCTTCGTCAACGACTTTTAAAATCATTGCTTTTTATTAAATCGTCCAAAAAATTTAAATAGAAACAGAAGATTCACAGCTTTGACGACAGATCGAAATCTGCAAAGGATGAATTTAGGCATATGATAGTGCCTGTCTTTAAAGTTATTATGTCATAATATCGCAAAACTTTGTAACATACTTTGCAAATTAAGCGATACCGTAAACATAAATATTGTACTAAACATAGCTTCCTTTAATTCTATGATCTATTCAAAACGCTACATCTCATTTGAAAGCGTTGCCAATGATTTACCTACGTACAAAATGCAAAAACCAACCCGAAATCCAAAAGTTCACAATACTAAACTAAAAATGCTAAAGATATCATGTTTCACCTGGATACCGAAACATACCAGGCCCAGTTTTTCTGCAAGTTTCCGTATTACTTAATGGGTTAGTCAACTAAAAGTATTAATGCCAAATATTTAACCCCTTCTCCACATTGAGTTGCCTATAGGCAACTAAGCGCAGCGTATATACGTTAAATAATGTATATCGCACCGTGTTAACAATTGCAACACGTATACATAGTACTAAATCGCCACAAGACGTGAGAGCCCCCTCGGGCTCGAGCGTCAAGCTCCTATAGCTGAGTGGTGATGGTCAGGGTGCAACCGGAATTACAATTTACCGGAACCGGAACCGGAATTTGAAAATTTTACCGGAACCGGAAAGTGAAAAATGCATTTCACCAAAAATTTCATTTTAATCTTATTTTTTGCTCTATTATTTGTGAAATAACCTTAGTCGAACATAGGTATTTATTTTATTTGTTGTATTTTAGATTTTCATCATCGACTGAAGTGAAATCCACCATCAATGGCTTATATTCGGAGTACAAGTGGCTTTCAAAAGAGATTCTTAAAAATTAGCAAAGTTAAGAAAACGGCCAAATTATAATACCGGAATTTTTAAATCCGGTAAAATTAACCGGAACCGGAAGGTGAAAAAATGCCGGAACCGGAATTCCGGTTGCACCCTGGTGATGGTATACGCCTCCCACGCCAGTCACCCGAGTTCGAATCCTAGCATAAAAGTAGGTCTCAGGGGAAATAGAAAATATTCATGTGAGAAAGGGTTAAGCGAAAAATTTTCAGTTTACTATCTATAACCCCTTCTCACATTGAGTTGCCTATAGGCAACTAAGCGCAGTGTATATACGTTAAATAATGTATATCGCACCGTGTTTAACAATTGCAACACGTATACATAGTACTAAATCACCACAAGACGTGAGAGCCCCCTCGGGCTCGAGCGTCAAGCTCCTACAGCTGAGTGGTGATGGTATACGCCTCCCACGCCAGTCACCCGAGTTCGAGTCCTAGCATAAAAGTAGGTCTCAGGGGAAATAGAAAATATTCATGTGAGAAAGGGTTAAATATACGGCTTCGGCAAGTGCATATTTCGACAAAAAGTAAGATCTAATCACCCCAATTCAGTAATACGTACACGCTATATACCTATATATATATTTTATAATCGATCTTGTTTCCACAAGATTCTCACTATAAATTACTGGGCTTTTTGAAGTATACACGAGATTATCCGGCAATGTAGAATACTGGAACCGGATGTTTATTTCTTGCCGGAGCCGGATATCTGACATCTGTCCTTTCAAACACAAGTCACTACGAAGAATTGTGATTTATTTGGTAATAAATAGTTTAACATCGCTACATTTTATATACTTTCCAGCCATAAATAATCGGCAATGTAGAATACCGGAGCCTAATAACGATCTTTAGCCGGAACCGGATATTTGGTTGCATCTAGATCGACATACGGTATGCATTTCAATTACCACGTAAAACTAACACAATAGTCAAAAATAGGATCGCCAGCACCGTTTAACGTCACTTACTCGTAAATATCGTACATATGTTGATTGAAAATAATGTCCAGTATCTGCAGAGCGTTCACTTCACCGCGCCGATCTTTATCATTATCTGGATGTTCTATCGCGCCAAGCAATTCAGTTGAGAAGTCAATTTCGCCGAGATACGCGAAACGAAATTCATGCCGGTACCCAGTATCCGCATTCTGGATAGCCTTTGCCATGTTTGTTCCAGTCTGTGCCAACGGCAACACTTTCTTGGTTAACAAAATTTTGTCTCTATCGTAATAGAGACCGTGTCTCTTAGGGAATTCTTCGTGATATACACCGCACAACCGACGAAACGCGTTGTAATTGCGTTGTCTGCGTGCCTCGCGCTCAACCCTAAAAATCAAGCAGTTCGCAGTCTGTACGTGTAGCGCTCAGGGTTCCAACAGGAATCCAATTTTGCCGGAACAGGAATTGAATTTCTTTGCAGAAACCGGAATTTGGAATAATTTTCATCACCGACAATTACAATGGATTTTAGAAAACGTGCCAAAAATGGTTTACGCGAAGTTCCAGCTATTTCATTCCCAAGTTTTGCAAAAACACATCAGAAACAGTATAGTAACAAAATTGAACTAATTGCAAAAACATCGTTTCGTGATCAAATTTTTTAACGCCAAAGTTTTCAAATGATTTGCCACAAAACCCTAAAAATTCCGGTTCCTGCATCTGTGAGTGTAGGTACAGGAATTAAATTTTTGCAGGAATTCCGGCCGTAGCAGAATTGCGGTTAAACCCTGGTAACGCTATACTTGTTGTGTGGTGCCGTCCGGCGTTGCAAGTCAAAATTCTCAGCTTAAAACTGATATGCTGTTCCACGCATACGAAGGCGCCGGACGTCATCAAATATGAAGCGCCACCCTAAGTATGCCACAGTGCAGGATAATTCGAAACGTTCTGCAATGTATACCATATTGTAATTTGTATTTTATCACCTGTCTGTAGCAGGGCGGCAACAAAGGTTCGCATTCGGATTCGGCAATATGTTTTTCATGTTTAAACAATAAAAAAATTTTAAGATATAATTTGCAATACAAATCAATATTTTGTTTAAGGTCAAAAATCTCAGAAATTGCAACATGCAGGATTCGGATTTGGATTAATGTTGTTGTTACATTCTTACTACTGTTTCCAACACAGTCCAGGCTTGTAACCCGTGCTCCGCCCTCGTTAGATAGATTTTGTGCCGCTAACCAAATTATTCAGTTTTCAATGAATGTTTGTTGAGAAAAAAATCAGTATATTTACGTATGTATACAAACTCCCACTTACCGATCAACTGTTCGCGTACAACGGACTTGTCGTGCGGCCTGACTACAGACACGTTCATGAACCTCAACATTGTACCGATGCAATTTAAACCCGGTAGGAATTTTGACAGCAAAATGATTGGCACTTAGCACAACGCGTTTTCCAGCTGTTCCAAAATTCGGTCTACGTGCTTGCACTAATGGTGCCTCAAACACTTCACTCGACGAAGTACTATGTTCACTAAGCGATATGGATCGTTCGCCCTATAGCAAAACAAAGCACGTACGTGCAAAAACATAGAACAGAATAAAAAATTAACTCCGCTACAAATAATTATCAGAGTGCATAGGGCCTCCTCTTTACAAGTCAACACACCAGGGTGCGACCGGATTCCAAAAAATACCGGAGCCTGATACGTAACCTAATATCCCGCATGAGCCGGATAATTAATTCTAATCTAATACCTACTGGATTGCAATTAAATAGAAGATTGTGAACGTACACGGGCACATGCAAACATTTACAGTACATCTGTGACAGAAGCAATATGTACAACTATACATAAGTAAGTCAATCAGTTCTAAGCAGGGTGCAACCGGAATTACAATTTACCGGAACCGGAACCGGAACCGGAATTTGAAAATTTTACCGGAACCGGAACCGGAACCGGAAAATGAAAAATGCATTTCACCAAAAATTTCATTTTAATCTTATTTTTTGCTCTATTATTTGTGAAATAACCTTAGTCGAACATAGGTATTTATTTTATTTGTTGTATTTTAGATTTTCATCATCGACTGAAGTGAAATCCACCATCAATGGCTTATATTCGGAGTACAAGTGGCTTTCAAAAGAGATTCTTAAAAATTAGCAATGTTAAGAAAACGGCCAAATTATAATACCGGAATTTTTAAATCCAGTAAAAATTTACCGGAACCGGAACCGGAAGGTGAAAAAATGCCGGAATCGGAACCGGAATTCCGGTTGCACCCTGGTTCTAAGATAGTTGGCATAATTAAAAATGATGGTTTCAATTTTTTGAAGTTTTTAAAAAACATCCGGCAAGTTAAAATACCGGAGCCAAATGTCAATTTTTTGCTATGGCCGGTGCAGGATGGATATCCGGTATATAGCATCAATTCACTCATGTTCACAATTCTTCCAAGTGGAAAAGTCAAACTCTCGTAATTTGAAATTATGTTTATAAAAAGAAATTGAGACAAAAAAATGAGTTAGCGCCATCTCTAAGTTTCGAAATTGCAAACTTATGAAAAAAATCAGCTAAAAAATACAAAATGTCTGTGAACAATTTTAAATTTTTAGCAACAAACAAAGCACAGCTAGATATGAAGTGAATCAGTGAAACCAACCGGAAATATATAAAATAGTAATCGGATACTGAAAAATCCCTGTTACTGTTACAGCACGTACATATATAGTGTTACTCATTTAACAAAAAAGAGGAAAAATGTTGGATTTTGCTCACGAAACTAAAAATTCGACATCTTATGAAGAATCTTTCCGCTTTCACAATATGTACGTACGTAATCTACATAAAATCTTACTTCGACCCCAGAATCAGATCCTGGCAAATTAAACGACGACACAGATGACTTTGAGTGCATCTTGACCGACACATCGCTACTGGTAGCACTGTCACTACCACACATGCCAGCATCTATTGTCAACTCGCCTAGTTTCGAAGATAATTCTTGACTTGCGATTGTGTTAAAACCACACTTAACAGGTGGTTCAGACAAACTGTTGTTTCCAGTTAATCCCTGTGGTTGTCGGTTGAACAAGCTTCCAGGATTTGACACTTCGGGTACAGGTTTACCAGGCGATGCGGTGGCAGTGCTTTGTGATGGCGCTGTAGCAGGAACTTGACCTCGTCCACGCCCTCGGCCACCACGACCTCTGCCTCTGCCTGTTGCGGCATTAGTTCCATTACTTTTTACTGAATACATTATAGTACTGAAAACGCAAGATATATAACTGTGAAAGAACATCGGACTACCTAAGGTCGTTTTCGAAATCCTAAATCGGGCAGGGCGTGCGGGACAGAACCACCCCAGATTTAATTAATTGAGGACAGTTCAAGTAATATAAAAACTATGGCATGCTGATGCACGGAGGCAAAATGAAAGCTCATGCCAATGCTGCACCTCGTTTAAACACTGATGCATAATATGCAGTGCCTTCATATACGGCAGCAGTAAAACATGGAAGAAGCAAAATACATGAGTGAAATATTGAGGCTCTTATAAGGCATAAAAACCTGAAAACTCAGCATCTGATTTGATTGTGAGGCGGCGTGGCTCAGTGGTAGCGCGATGGACTGATAATCTGTCGACCATAAGTAATAGAATCAAAACCTTGTAAGGACGCCCATAATTTCAGCTGTGTCAGTCTAGGTTGGAACTGAGGGACATCAGACCTTTCTACCAAGCAGCTGGAAAAGCGGGCCTCTGGAGCGGGGATCGAACACTCAGCCTACGGATCCTTAAGCGAACACTCTACCACTGCGCTACTCAGCCCGCCTGTCCGACTGCATTTTTCGTCGGCTATATGTGTCGACCGCATGTTGCCAGCAAGCATACAACACAATGTGCATTGCATTTATTGCATATGAACTAGGACAAGCATGTCTCACATGCTTACAAGATGCAAGAACTCAGAACTAAAAACCACCGTACCTAGATTACCCAACTTATCACATGGTGGCTACGATGGGACGCAAGTGCCTTCATGTACAGCAGCAGTAAAACATGGAAGAACAATGATGCATACGTGTTCTCAGAACTGCACGGTCGGGACGACCCCATTCTTCGTAGTACTGCGAATATACGGTTTTTCCCCTTAATTTCTCCGAAAACCGAAACGTATGGCGACGCCGGGAAACGAACCTCGGACCTTATGCAACCGGAATCGGAACTTGTTTTGAATCGGAATTCTAATCGGAATCCGAATTCCAGTTGTATCCTGCCACGCCGGGAATCGAACCTTGGACCTCTTGCTCGCGAGTCACGCGCGCTACCCATGAACCACGTATACCATAGGTTCTTATAAGACATAAACGCCAGAAAACTCAGCAGCTGATTGCAAGGCGGCGTTGCTCAGTGGTAGCGCTCTGGTCTGAGAATCTGTCGGCCATAAGTAATGAGATCAAAACCTCGTTAAAACGCCCCTCATTTCAGCTGCAAGCTCAGAAATAAAAACCGTCGTGTCCGTGCCCTAACCTACCCAAGTTATCACATTCCTTATTTCTTACTCTTCAAAAAAATTTTTCCAGTTTTTCTACTCGAACGTCAGTCCTCAGAAAATTCGAAAAAAAATTCGTCGGAATACAGTAAAATCGCCTATTTTACTGGAATCAACACGACACAAATATAACTAAGCGGCCACAAATGCGGATAGATTGCACGCAACTTATTGAGTTGCGTTGAAGGGAGAAACAGGCCATGCAAACACTTAAGCTGATGATAAATGTCTGAGGCAAGTCAATGCAAATGTAGCAGCGTTCAAGGGAAAAACAGAACAGGCAAACGGTCGAGCAAATGTCGCAGAACATTTTGAGGGAACGTGGTTTAGCGATCAAACTCGAATTTGCAAAAGCTGAACACACGCATTCCATTTTCAACTAAAAGTGTCGTAATCTGAACCTATACCAACTTATCATAAACTTCCTAGCATCCTCTATGCAGAAGAGGGTTGCGAAATCGATTGATAGCCTACACCACCAAACAGAAGACACTTTCCAAAATGACGTCATATAGCTAACTAGCCACAACACAAATATATTGAACGTAAAACGGGCCAATCAGGTCTTTTCAAACCAATTATAGAAGCGCATCGAAGGTCGCCCAATATTTAGCTTTCATGTACAGAATCCGTAGCTGCTGTAATTTGTTTGCTGGCAATAGGTTTTCAGTAAAAGAACTGCAACATCTGTTGACCTCAACCTATAATGAACAAGGTTTATTTTTCACATGGACAATCAGAGATTGAAGAGTAGGACCCGTATTCTCAATTGTCTTTAACATAAATCACCAGTTGGTTATCGGTCTTGTAACTTTCGAAAGAGTGAATGCTGAGGCTCATGATTCAGCACATTTTTCGTATATGATTTTCTCAACTCCTATACCAATTTTCAGTTCCACAACTGCAATAGTTGTTTGATAGTTGCTATGCACATTTAAGAATATGAGCCTAGACTCGCACGCTGCATTCATTTGAAGTACTAGCGCTGGTACAGCTGAGCGGATATAGTTTAAAACGTCTACAGCTCAAATCTGCGTAGTTAATAAATCATGATTTTGAAATCCGAGTTGCGAAACCACCGGTGAATCATCTTTCGCATTCGCTCACTACAAGAGCTACAGATCTCTAACTTTCCTCAAAAACAAGAACAACCCAAGGAAGAAGAAGCGATATTGACAGAATTCGAAATTATGGTCGGCTGCCTCCAAAAGCTAGAAGCAGACTAATGAGAACGAAATATTGTAAAATTGTCTGGAATTGAACTATAAAATATAGCGGAACTGATCACTTCAATGAAATTACAAGTTTCTGAAGAGGGGTGATTTTATACGGCACAAAAAGTGGGCATAACAAACATTTTGTAAAATTTACAATGCCGTCAGTTTTTCACATCTCTATCCTGAAACAAATGCTGAACTATAAGACACAAATGGTTGTCAATTTTGTACGCTGCAGATTACATGTTATCGGATTATCTGAGTTCTGCGATTCAACGCTGCTTTATTAGAAAACATTATCATAGGGACACGGTAGTGTCACTATTATATGTTTCTTCCAAAAGTGTTCACGTCTCTCTTATGTTTCTATCAAAAGTCTATTATTTCTACTATTCTGTTTTGGTGGTATTTATATACAAACGCATGTCATTCAAGATCATGGCAACCGGTGTTCATGCGCAATATTTAAAGAAAAAATTGTCGAAGTATTAAACGTAAACGTTTTCATAAGAATCGGAAGCGCAAAGTTTCGCCTTCATATTTGGATTCAAATCTTGTCGCAAGGTGTTCTACAGAATCGTAGATTGTAACAATGCAATTTTTTGTGTGCTACATAAGTTATCTCAACCATATACGTTAAGCTATTTATTTAAAGAAAATACTATTGTTT
>JASANG010001297.1:0-59918 GCA_030248215.1 Enoplolaimus lenunculus | reverse complement strand
TAGGGCATAAATGAGTTCAGGACCAAATAATTTGAGTTTGAAGCTTTAAAGCGCACTTAAATTTTGAAAGTACATTCCTAAGTATAACCTCTGTATTATCGCTCAAGCTATTGACTCAAGAAAATAAATGTTTAATTCAACGGATAATTGCAGTACCGGATATATATCAGTAACGAAGGGCGGCAGAGGTTGGGTTAAAAATAAATAACAGTCCGTAACCGAATAAAATGTGGGGGTACCCTCTGGGGAGGCTAAATAAATATTAATCCCGCCTCTTATTTGGGGTCAATTACAGTAGGCTTTTGTATAGGCTTAGTCTTAAGCTTAACTGCTTAGGCCATATCATAGGCTTACTGAGTAGAACTTTACCACTAATATGGCCGAAATGTTGATGATTGACTCGAAAATTTACATAAAATCTGTTTCCGTTTTACACAGGGTTTCACAAATGATTGCATATAAGAATGCTGCAAAAAATCTTGGTCGAATTTTTTTCGTTGGTTTTCTGTGGCAATACATTAGTCGTGTTTATGGAACAATTTCGAAAGCTTGACAAATTGAACGAAAATAATTGAAGAGTTAATTGATATTAACCCTTTAACTCATAGAGTATACTATAAGCAACTAAATAATACAAGCAATATATGAGTACACATAGCACTGTGAGCAGTGTTTAATATTTGTAACATACATGTGCAGTGCAAAATCTCTTCAAGACGCTGAGAGCCCTTTTGGGGCTCGAGCATCAAGCTCCAATAGCTGAGCGGTAATTCGTAAACGTGAGCTCGATCTGAGACCGGGGATTCCAATCTTAGCTTGAAAGTGCATCTCATATGAAATTGAAAATATTCATGTGAGAAGGGTTACAATGAAAAAATTCTTAATTAGCAATTCAAGTGCTCTATGTACAGCAACGCGCAGAAATTGCTGCATGGCATATTATCGTAAAAATGTGCTCTATCCGAGAGACTGGGGATCGCAATCTTAGCTTGAACGTGCATCTCATATGAAACTAAAAATAATTATGTGAGAAAGGGTTAAGTAATTTCAATTTGTAATTGCGGGCAATTTAAAGAACAGGGGCTGAACTGTATTATAAGCATATTCCCTAACCCTAAAGCTAACGGCTAAAGCCTAAGCAAAGCCAAAAATTAGTATAAAGCTCAAGCTAACTCTATTCTAGTCCGACAGAAAAACTCTCCACCCCTGACCTTAACATGGGCCCAAACCGATAGCTAAATTCCGGAAGACGCCGGTAAGAACTGGTTTAAAAATCGTAGGCTTGAGACATTTGGGTCTTTGTACACCTTTTTTGGCCAATGTATAGAACACGGCCGTAACAGTATATAGTATAAGCATAGTCCTAAAGCATAAGCTTAAGTCTAAGGCGTAAGAATGAGCTTTATACCTAAGCCTATTAAGTCTAAGCAAAAAGTTATGAATTTCTAATATTTACCCCTGGGCGTACGGTTATTCTTCGGACCAGAAAATTTCAACTCAGCGGAGTCGCGGATCCAGTGGTATCCCTACACCTTCGTTACTGATATATATCCGGTATTGCAACCATAAGTTGAATTAAACGTTTTTTGCCTTGTTTCAAAAGCTTGAGCGCTAATGCAAGGTTATACTTGGAATGTTATTTTCAAAACTTAAAATTTCCAACTCAATTTTATTTTGTCCTGGAGTCATTTATGCGCTACAATTAGGGATAATTAACATTTATGGACTCTAATTAAGAGTTAGGATCTCTATCCGTTTACGGACTCTTATTAGGGATACGGACTCCTATTGATTGGGACTCAAAATGGAGACGCCCTCTTATTACCCCTCTGGGTCACTACAGTACGCTTAGTCGTAGGTTTAGGCTGAACCTTACACATAGACATGTAATTGTTACAGTCCTAAAGCTATACATGGGTCACTGGTCCTTAAGCTTTAGGTTTTGTTTATGCTTAAGGGGTAATCCGAAAGGAGAATAGTACCCCCCCACGCGGGTAGTATTTTGTGAATTTGGACTATCTTTTTTCTTTGACTTTTTATGCCTTGGTATAAAGCTCATTCTTACGCCTTAGACTTAAGCTTATGCTTAGGACTATGCTTATACTATATACTGTTACGGCCGTGTTCTATACATTGGCCAAAAAAGGTGTACAAAGACCCAAATGTCTCAAGCCTACGATTTTTAAACCAGTTCTACGGGCGTGTTCCGGAATTTAGCTATGCGTTTTCGGCCCATGTTAAGGTCAGGGGTGGAGAGTTTTTCTGTCGGACTAGAATAGAGTTAGCTTAAGCTTTATACTATTTTTTGGCTTGGCTTAGGCTTTAGCCGTTAGGTTTAGGTTTAGGAATATGCTTATAATACAGTTGCGCCCCTGTTCTTTAAATTGCCCGCAATTTCTAATTGAAATTACTTAACCCTTTCTCACATAATTATTTTCAATTTCATATGAGATGCACTTTCAAGCTAAGATTCGATCCCCAGTCTCTCGGGTGGGCGCGTTTACGATGACCGCTCAGCTATTGGAGCTTGATGCTCGAGCCCAAAAGGGCTCTCACGTCTTGAAGAGATTTTGCACTGCACATGTATGTTACAAATATTAAACGCTGCTCACAGTGTCTGTGTTGCTCATATATTACTTGTATTTAGTTGCTTATAGTATACTCTATGAGTTAAAGGGTTAATTCAATTAACTCTTCAATTATTTCGTTCAACTTGTCAAGCTTTGGAAGTTGTTCCATAGACACGACTAATGTATTGCCACATAAAACCAACGAAAAAATTCGACCAAGATTTTTTGCAGGCATCTTTATGCAATCAATTTGTGAAACCCTGTGTAAAACGGAAACAGATTTTATGTAAATTTTCGAGTCAATCATCAACATTTCGGTCCATATTAGTGGTAAAGTTCTACTCAGCAGCCTATGCTTGGGCCTAAGCGTTAAAGTTTAAGACTAAGCCTATACAAAAGCCTACTGTATTGACCCGAATAAGAGGCGGGACTGATATTTATTTAGCCTCTCCAGAGGGTACCCCCCATGTTATTCGGTTACGGACTGTTATTTATTTTTAACCCAACCTCTGCCGCCCTTCGTTACTGATATATATCCGGTACTGCAATTATCCGTTGAATTAAACATTTATTTCTCTTGAGTCAATAGCTTGAGCGATAATACAAGGTTATACTTAGGAATGTACTTTCAAAATTTAAGTACGCTTTAAAGCTTCGAACTCAAATTATTTGGTCCAGGAGTCATTTATGCGCTAAAATATGGCTTAATTGACGTTTATGGACTCTAATAGGGTTTAGGGAATCTATACGGTTACGAAATCTTATTAGGGATACGGACATGGGGACCCCCTCTAATTCGGGTCAATACAATAAGGCTAATGCTAAAGCTAACGCGGGGTTCACGTTATAACTGGGGCAGCTTGGAACTCGTTTTGTCCAAGTTGATTTGGCGTCAACATAAAATGTTGTGATCTGAAGTGCGGCTGTGCAGATACAAATATCGCATCAGGATCGCAGACTATTCAATTTTTTTTAATCTGATAGCGGATAAACGTGCCGACAAAATGTTTACCAGCTATTGTCATAGGGACAAAACGTGTTCCGGTTGCCCCAGTTATAACGTGAACCACGCATAAGCAAAACGAAAGTTTTAGCTTATTTCTAACACCCTGATCCCAAGCCGTAAGACTCGAAGTTTCTCAGTCGCTATGTCTCGCAGTGGACAGGCCACTATAGTAGGGTTCAAATTTTCCAAATAGACATTTTCTGTATTTTTCCTACAAATATGAAATCTGACTATCCGTAGATCACGATTTTAGCAGTCAAACTTTGTTTTTTGTCAAAATTTTTCATTCTTCGAAGAAATGTATGTATAGCAGGGTGTAACCGGATATCCGTTACCGTTTCCGTTTCCGGCAAAAATTGGTGTTCGTTTCTGTTTCCGTTTTCGTTACAGAAATATCGAAAATAATGTATGTTATTTTATGTTCAAATTAGTGATACGTACATATCTCGCAATGTTTCGTTGCAGATATGCTAAAATTGTTTGAATGAAATAAAAATTATGAAATTCATCCAAAATGTTATAAATTTCAATGCGTCGTTCGCTATTTTTTCTTTCGAATTTTTGGAAAAACCGGTGAATACATAATATGCAGTCCTCAATTGTGTTGGCAGAAAAATGAAACAGTTTTGAAACTTTTATACTTCAGTATCTGTTTTCCGTTTCCGTTTACGTGATTTTGTTCAAAATCGTGCGAACCATGGTACTTTATGTATGCGGCGTCAAACATAACCCCCTTATAGTTTAATTTAGGTGTATTCATCCGATAGCGACCCCCTCTAAACAAGGGGGTCGGCCAGAAACGCAACACACGGCTGTACATTTTGTACCATGCGGGACTCCAAGAGTTGCACACTCTTGTCATTATCCACTCTTGGTAGAATAAAGTACCACAACAACATCCAAACGTAGATTGACTCAAAATTGTTTTTAAACAAATTGCTATATGCACAGATTTCAATGCATCATATCTCAAATCAAAAATTTTATGATTTATAACTTATTTACAACTAATCTATGAGTATAACAATAACGGAATATCCGGTATTTCTACACCGGAAATAGAAACAGAGACAAATAACGATAATTCGGCAGGGGTGTCCGCAGAAAATTATATTAGGGAGGGGTCACCGAATATCTTTTGGAAGGTGACTACAATTGCAATTCAAGGTTGTTCACTTTTTGACCGAGTGTATTTGGGGGGCACCACAGCCAAATTTATAGGGGACACGCCCCCCCCAGTGATCCCCGTGCGGAAGTCCTCACTTACCGGCAACGAATATCCGATATATTTGGTCAAACTCACCGTTTCAAGTGGGACAGCACGTATTTGAGTATAATTCTTGTCTCATCAGTTTCTGATTCTTTCTCAATCGTTTGTTTGAGGCTTTGGGCAATTTGTGCGGCATCCATTTTTTCAGCTAAAATAGCAAAAATGCTAAATAATAGGGAACAACCGGAGGTGAAAAATACCGAAGCCGGAGCAGGAGGTCAACAAAACTTGCATTTGACTCACCATTTTTTGCAGTGTATATATTACTCTTAATGGCTATCAAGTGTAGGATTTGTTCACATCCAGGGACATAACAAAACCTTTAATGGCTGTCTTCAGTTCTGGGTTGGCTTCTGCGCCCCATTTTGACACCCCTGGAAAAAAATCATCCATGTGTCCCCCGTAATTTGAATTTAAAACTTACGAAACAGGCTTAACAACTCGAGTCCGTCCATAAGTAACGGTGCTTCGATACATTCACGAAGGAAAACTTTCATCAAACACGCCGCCAAAATCACTGATACTCCAGGCTGATTGGCCAATTCAAAGCCTTCCGGATCTAAAATATAAGACAGAAAAACATTAATTCCTCAAAAAAAATCATTTTAAGGATTTCGTGTTTTTTTCTAATTTTAATGTCATTCGACGCCGTTCATCGCCGTTGAACGTTAAATTTTGACAATTTTAACACTTTTAGAGTTTTGACCAATTTATAAAACAGAGTCGTCATAGTTGTGGCATATTCCGAAGCCTAAGCCTAAGCGTAACAATAAACTTATATCTAAGCGTAACCCTACGCCTAATCGTTAGTAAAAAATTAGTCTAAAGCTTACCCTAACTTTATTACTGTCTCGAAGAAAAACGTTCCGCCCCTGACCTTTACATGGGTCATAGTTTCGGGACATATACAAAAAAAGTTTGATGTATTTCAAATATTAACGTTAATCATGGCTGATTACGTCAAAATAAATCCTGAATATTCCATTAAGGGAACAGGGTCTATGTAATAACAACGGAGGCAGTGGAAACGTGGAAACGGCATACCGATTACGAATAGAATTCCGATTCAAAATTCGTTTCTATGCCGATCGCAGGCATAATGTTTAAAGCAACCTCCTACAAAAATGCACCGTAGATTGAAGCCAGAACAAACGTGTCTACTTCACAGGAAGTCGCAGTTGGGGACGCGTGTCCTACCCCCCATATTACCGAATTATCTGGTTGACAGTGGTTATATTTTGCTAAAAATTTCGTAATATCCAAGCGGGATCAATGTTACTTTTACGGCCACAAACTGTAGATTAAGCATACCCCTAAGCCTAAGCCTAAGCGGTCAATGTAAAGAACAGGGGCCGAACTGTATTATAAGTATATTCATAAGCCTAACCATAAGCCTAAGCGTAAGAATGAGTTTATTCCAAAGCCTAAACGTAAGAATGAGTTTCTTCATAAGCCTAAGCGTAAGAATGAGTTTATTCCAAAGCCTAAGCGTAAGAATGAGTTTATTCATAAACCTAAGCGTAAGAATGAGTTTATTCCTAAGCCTAAGCATTTGCAGTGCCATCAAAAAACGGGCGACCCTAAAAGTCACACAGCACCCCACTTGGAAAGTATGGTTAAACTCGGCTTTTCTCGAAGATAATCCTCAGGACTGCCAACATAGCAGTAAAATGGAATTTGACCAGAACATAAACTGTCGCTACCTGAAATGTAAGCGTCCAGGACTCGTTTCAGGGCCTTTGTCTCCGGAGACATTCGATAAGTTCCAGTGTCGTTGGACGTCGCTAAAATTTAAAATCATGGCCCATATTCTCAAATGCATATAGCACCTATCACCAGTTAGTAATAGGTTTTCAAACTCTAACGAACGGCTGCAATTGCTAACCTCAAAATATGCGCTGAAGTAGAGAAAATGGAACGCAATCAATGTGCTAAATTTCAAACCTCAACATTCCATGGTTCGAAAGTTATAATAGCTATTACCTAAAAGTAATAGGTGCTAAACACATTTGACAATAATGGCTCATGTGTCAAACGTTTTTTAATCAGCTACACTAAATGTGAATGTTAATTTGACAGAAGACAAGATGCATAAACTCGCAGCTGCAACTTGCACGAAATACTTGCAGCTTCAAGCATAATTAAAGAAATATTCCGATTGTGCAAGTTTGGTCACAATACAGCTTTGAAGTTCTTGCAGGTGCAAATTATTTATTGCAATTCATGCTATTTTTTAATTCGCACATGTGAACGCAGTTGGAAGTCGCTTGAATTTCTTGCACCTGCAGTTTTACCCGTGCAATTTTTTTGATAATTTACCGTTTTTTTCAATATATTCGGCACATTGTCGTATAATTCCTGGAATCGGATCATCTTTATCAAACACATAATCCATAATGCTGCGTTTCTGAAACAAACGAACAAACAAACAAACAAACAACAATAAAATGATGAACGTAATAAAAACAATTCTAATAATAATAATAACAAAAATAATATAGATATTCCGCCATTAACCTTTCGTGTACCGTAGTGACCCAAATAAGAGGGGGACTGATATTTGTTTGGCCTCTCCAGAGGATATCCCCATGTTTATTCGGTTACGGACTGTTATTTATTTTTAACCCGCCCTGCGCCGTCCTTCGCTACTGACATATATGCGGTGTTGCATCTATCCGTTAAATTAAACGTTTATATAATGGTCTTCAATCAAAAGCTTGAGCGATAATGCAAGGTTAAACTTAGGAATTACTTTCAAACTTAGGTATGCTTTAAAGTTTCGAACTCAAATTTTTTTGGGCCTGGACTCATTCATGCGCTATAATTAGGAATAATTGAGATTTATGGACTCTAATTAGAGTTTAGGAACTCTATGCGCTTGCGGACTTTTATTAGGGATACGGACTCCAATTGTTTGGGGCTCTAAATGGGAACCCCCCTCTTACGGGTCATTACAGTATGACTATTTTTTATTTCAGCAGTCACCATTTGAAACAAAGCATTCGAACACGCCATCATTGCGAACTGCAAGTCTGTAGAGTTGCTCTCCAAATTCAAACACTGTCTTGCCAATTACAAGACAGCTGTCTAGTGCACAACTGCACGTTACCTATGGGTACCCGCGGGTATCGCGGACACGGGTAAGAAAATTTTTGCGCGGGTATACCCGCGGGTAAAGAATTTCAAAGCGCGGGTAAAAATTCGCGATTCATTAGCCGCCTAAAATTTTCATAACAAACTTGAAACCAGATAATGTAGAACAACAGAAAACCTTGAATTTTTAAACTGTTTTTACCGTATGAGTAAAAAAATATTACACTACTGAAATGTTCTGTAAATAAAAAAAATAATTGTGGCTTTTTCAAAGACAGACACAAAGTTGACGAGAAATTTTCGCACCAGAAACTAGTTTTTGATACACGAAGACAAAACATTTTTACAAGTAAAAAAGTTCTTCCCCACATCTGCGTAGTGGCAGGAGAAAACTACAAAAGTGCCGTCGAAACGTACAACTTATGTTTGAGCCTCGTTAAACGAAATATAGTCCAGCCCAACAAACCTGAATTGGATTCTCATTTCTGGTTCCTTCTTCGTTTTCATCCGCGGAGCTGACGTCAATTGTTCCTGGCATACACGGGAACAGCTGTTTTCGTATTGTCGCTCCAAGCGATGGATGTCGGCGTCTTTGACCTTCTGATGTTGATTTTTCGTCGGCGGATTCTTTTTGATCATAGAACTTTGATTTTGATTTTTGTCGTCTTCGTTTTCCTGAACGATTATCACTTTTAAGTTCTACATCTCGACTTTCGCTTGCTGTTGGAGTTGTTTGTCCTCGTTGAACGTCTACAATATCATGTTGTTCACTTTGTTCATCTTTGGTTTTTGGTTCCAGCTGATTATTTTGTTGTTGATTTTCTTGTTTTCGCTCCGGACGACTTTTTGCTATCATTTCGTAGACCTCTGACGGCCGTATTTTGCTATCGTAAACCTTCGTTGCTTTGTCTGATTGTGTTACTTGTTTCGTCTGATCTTTTATTGCTCTAGCATCTCTAGGCAGTGTTTTCGCGATAATATACACTTCGGACGTTTCTTTCTCTCTACCGTAACCATTTGCTGGCTCTACTTCTCGTTGTTTGACTTCAATTTTTCCTTCTCTACGATAATCTTTAGTTCCGCTACCGTAACCTAAATCGGTGGGTTTTTCAATCACGTTAAATTCTTCAGTTTCTTCATCTAATTCGCGATCACATTCTTTTGTCCAATCAGGGCCGCTTTCGTGCTTACTTACACGTTTCAGCGCTTGAATTCGGTCTTCCAAAGCCTTTGATCGTTTTCTTGCGTCAACTAATCGTCCATCCACAGATTTTGTCTGCTGCTTCAAAACTTGAACAGTTTCCATTGGTGGATGTCTTTGATTTGGTCGTTCTCCGTGTGCTTTGCCAAATTTGTGCTGATCCCGCTCCCGCTCGTACAACTCACTTGTCGAGTCTGTATCCTGGTCATCGAACCCCGAAGATTTAGCCATCCGTGTGAATTTTGGCTTTGGAGGTAGTGACGGCTTTTGCTTGCTGCTAACTGTGCGTTTAGATACCAACGATGTTCTTGGCATTGGTCGAGGCGTTTCCAAAACATCAACGCCGGCCTCAGACGATTGAGCGAAGCGGTTGGATTTTGATCGTGGAGCTACTGGTGGCTTTGGCTTCCGGCCAGCAGGTTTTGCTAGCCCAGTTGACCTCGGTGGCTCAAACACGTCATCTTCTTCGCTTAGAGGTTGTTGTTGCCCAGACGGTGAGCTAAATCCTGGATATTGTTGCTGTTGGCTTTGTTGATATTTCTTGGATTTTGGTAAACGATCAGATCGTTTGTCTACTCGGCCACTTGAGTCCCGAGGCCTTGCACCACCGCTACCGCTCGCCGGAGACTGAGTCCGCCGGGCCGTTTTGATTTCTTTGATCTTGCCGCCGCGTTCGGCAGATTTGTTTGATTCGAACACATGTGTTAAATCTTTGACTGATTTGTGACGTTTAGCCGTTGGTGAGTCGGATTGCTTTGTTCTGCGTCTTGACCGGCGAATTTCACTCTGTTTGAACGACATCTTGAGATCAATTTGGTCTGAAAAGGACAGATATATAATGTCAGTCAAGGGTGAATAACTAGCGAGCAACTTGATCTGGTGTTCAATAGCTGTGTTGAATATCAGGCCGTAATTCGAATACGACCATTTGCTTCGCATTCGGACATCCGGCCCATGTAAAGACCAGGGACAGAACGTTTTTCTGAGGGTCTAGAAAAGAGATAAACTTAAGCTTTAAACTAATTATTTTGCTTGGCTTAGGATTAGGCATAGGCTTAGGAATAAACTCATTGTTACGCTTAGCCTTAGGCTTAGGTTTAGGAATAGGAATATGCTTATATTACTGATCCGCCCCTGTTTTTTACATCGGCCGGACATCCTATTAAATAAAATTTCTCTATGTGGGTAGAGTTTTTCTTTGTTGAAGAGGGGGTTAAAAAGGATGTTGTCGAAATCCCTAAAATCCAAAAAATATCAAAGATCCATTTTATTGCACAAACCGTTCCCTCGCTACTTTAAAGCACAATGATAAAATTTAAAACATTTATGGCCCATGTTACTTTAAGGGGCGTCCAGATTTCTGGAGAGTCCATAAAAGAGTAGGTTTAGATTCTAGATTACATATTGTTGTTTAGGCTTAGGCGTAGGCTTAGGCTTACGAATACGCTTAATCTACTGTCACGCCTCTTAAAGTAACATTGGCCACATTTATTATGGGAAAAATGGTCTCAGGCTTTTTGCTCGCTTCGCTCACTTGACTTTTTGGTTTTCGTCAAGTGTTGCCTCTAGACTACATTTTTTGCTTTGGTTTAGGCTTAGGCTTAAGAGTACACTTTTGCAACGCTTAGGCTTAGGCTTATGCTTTGGAATACGCTTAATGTACTGTTACGGCCCTAAACATAACATATGCTATAGCCTACGCACAAAAAAAGTATTTCTGAACTTATTCAGAAAAGTATTTTTTGTGGCAAATCTGAGAAAGCTTTATGATCCTATTTAAGACGATTTTCCTAACAATAACTGGAAAACGTTTATTATCTAACTTTATTTTAAAACTTTTTCGAAAACTTTTTTGTTATAACAGAAATACTTTTCAAGTGCACCTTGCTGATCATGTTTCTTAAATTTAAAAAATGTTTTCTTAAATATCAGAAATATTATTTTTAGTGTAAGAAACCAAGATCCATATTCTCAAATGTGTGTAACATCTGTTACCAGATAGCGAAATTTTGAACTCGACTTGGGGATTCAAAAAATGTTTCCGAAATATTTTTTTGCTTGGATTTGGCCTCTGCGTTTTGGAAATCGTTCCACCGCCCCTGTTGCCTAAAATAAAATACCTCAATTCTTGGGACGCTACACTACAACCAGGGTGTGATACGCCTTGTAAGCAATGAACCATCTGTGGGGTTAGAAATTTTGTACATTTTTTGCACTTAAATTAACCAACTTCTATATTGCATATCTGATCAACAGGTGTCATAGTTTGCTTGTTTCAAAACCTATTGCTAACTGATGACAGGTGCTATACACCGCTGAGAAAGCGTCACCCAAACCTCGGCATACAAAAGCCAAAAGTAACTTGCCAAATGAGTTTTATACGTTTAGCTGGTTTCTGGGGTCGCGTTCAAATTATCCTCATTGGATACGCAAACACTGCAAACAACCGAGTTACATCGAGTATTTGAATTTACAATCCGACTCAAAATTTGAAGATTTAAGTTAATTTTGAATTCTAAATGTGGAATATTTTATTTTTAAATTTGTAAGTAATTGTATTTATGTACATAATTTAGTGACCCGAATAAGAGGGGGTCGATAATGCAAATAATATCATATGATATTTAGAAGAATTTAGGAATATCATATGATATTCACAAAAATGTCTCGCAGTATCATATGACAAATGGCTATTTGTATACGATGATCGCTTGAGATCAGTGATTTTTAAGTCAATTTCATGTGACATTCACATGTCTACATAACCGCTATTCGGATCACAAAATTTTATGTTGACGTCGAATCAACTTCGACAAAACGTGTTCATAGCTGCCCCAGTTATAACGTGAACCCTGCATAAGCTGCCGACAGATCGATCAAATATATATTCTGTAAATGGTTTTATCCATTGCTATTTTTGTCTTTAACGCCACACCAACTATAAAGCGCATCCAGGTGTTTGGTATACAAACAAAGTTTTTTCACATGAATTTTAAGACCAAAAAATTAATTAATTAAAAACGATTATGTCATTTATCATTTTTGTAAATGACAAAAAATTTAAACTTTTGTAAAATTTGAAATTTTGACAAAAACGGAAATTTATTAAAATTAATGTTTCGGATTCAATCTATGCGGACTGACTGGCTGATCGAGGGTTTTTCGGCAAAGAAAACAGATGCTTTTTGTGGTAACAAAATTTGCAGTTTTTAAGAAATGGTTTTAAGCAAAATTGTCGGTGTTTTCTTTTGAAAATCCCGCAGTGACCGGATCGAAAAATGTTTGGTTCAAAAATTTAGGCACTGCTATCGATGCCGCTTCATTGCCTGAACAAATGTTGAATTTTCTAAAATCAAACGATTGGTTAACGAGTTGAAAGGCAGCTGGCTAACTTTTGGGCCTGTGCCAGAAAAATGGTAAAGAATAAAAGGTATTTTGATTATTTTGATGTTGAAATTGAGGTGAGGCATCGAATTTGATTCGATAAATATATTGGAATTGAATCAGAGTGCAAGTTGTTTATAAATTTGGTCCATGTATAGAACAGGGCCGGATCGTTTTCTGGAGGGGCTATAATAGAGACAGTTTAAGCTTTAGACAATTTTTGCTGCTTTATTTTGATTATTTTGATGTTGAAATTGAGCTGAGACATCGAATTTGATTCGATAAATATATTGGAATTGAATCAGACTGCAAGTTTTTTTATCAGTTTGGTCCATGTATAGAACAGTGCCAGATCGTTTTCTGGAGGGGCTATAATAGAGACAGTTTAAGCTTAGACGAATTTTTTTTGCTTAGGCTTAGGCTTAGGTTAGGCTTAGCAATAGGCTCATCCATACGCTTAGGTTTAGGCTTTTAGGCTTAGAAATATGCTTATACTACTGTTCCGGCCCTGTTCTATACATGGGCCATCAATTGTGCCGACAGTTCAAAACAGAATCACACTCGTATTAAGTTGAGTACATAGGTTGATCAGCTCGACAAAAATGACGAAGCGACTCACAGAATCAGCACAAACGGTAATATGAGTTTAAGATATAATGGTAAGTTTTGGTTGCGAAATGTATTTTGCAACAAATTTTACTTGTTTTGAAATATTAATGTTGTAAGCAGTGGCTGATCCAGAAATTTTTGTAGGGGTAGGCACAAGTGGAAAATGTTAAGTTTTAGCATATGTTCATACATATTTTTACGCATATAAAACAGCCAAAAGTCACACACACACACACTGGATCATGTACAGAACAGGTGCCTCCCAATTTCCTGAGGATAATATCCCAAGTTTCCAAAATCCTAATTTCCAGGGTAATGTCGGAGTCCAAAACTCACGAGCGAAGCGAGCGAGAAGCCAGACGCATTGTAAAACTTGTCATAGCACATAGAAAATTAGTTATGCTGAGTTTCGAGCCGAAGTCCCTAAACGACTATCAAATTTTGAGATACCGGAACAAAAAATTTGCATTGTAAGTTTGATTTTAACCCTGAAAAAATTACACTCGGCAACCGGTGGGGCGATGCATCCCCCCATCCTCACTTGGATCCGCCCTTGGTTGAAAGTATATATTGCAACAAATTTGACTTCTATATAATTTTACACATTTCAACAAGGCTTATACGTCCAATTTTCAAAAACACACAGCGTCTTTGGACTGGATGTATCTTAAACATTCACAGCATTCCAAATTTATGAGTATTAATTTTCGACAATTATGCCAAAAAGCAGTGGTAAAACCAAAAATTTCGCAGAAGACGAACCCGAGCGAAGCGAAGCAAGAAGCCAAACACAATTTTAGTGCTAAAATCTTAATACAAACGCTTTGGTTTTGATGGGTTTTCGAGGCCTTAGCCGGTCTGCCCCGCTTTTGATCCGCCAACGCTAAATAAACAATACTTTTGTTTAAATTATTTGCGTTACAGGTAGCAAAATGTTAAGTAGCGACGATCAGGGCCGGATCAGCCACCCTCCGTACCTCCATTTGGGGAGGCCACCTATAAAGGTGCCCCCATCCTGACCGGTTGAAACGAAAACCGCTTAAGTTTTAAGTTGCATCTGGCTTTTCGCTCGCTTCGATCGCGAGCTTGGCGCCCCCCACCCTGGAATTTGGGGGCAGTCCCGACCCCTGCCTGCTTCGGCACCGGTGATGATTATCACAATATCAACATTGTACCCTGTTTACCAACTAATCGTTGCACCAATGTTACTTTATGGGGCGTAACAGTAGATTAAGCGTATTCCTAAACCTAAGCGTAAGACTAAACATTGCAAAAAAGTGTTCCTAAGCCAAAACCATAGCAAAAATGTGTAATCTAGAATCTAAACGTACTCTTTTATAGACCCGCCAGAAACCTGGTCGCCCCTTAAAGTAGCATGGGCCGCTCCTTTTATGAACACATCTCTGATTCTATTGCACAGTTGATTATTAACACTGGAAATCATCATTTTACTGTAAAATGTTTCACGAATGTCGTTAAATTTTAGCACAAAATTAAAAATTAATGAAAATTTTAAATACTTTAAAATATCAAACAATTTATTTGCTCAGCAAAAATTAACCATAATTAAAGTATTACGGTCATAAAATCTATTATGGATACCACTTTTTATATTAATAAAACAAATATTTTAATACCAAATGCGCATACGTGGGGTCTTAAGGACAGTTTACCTGATGGAAATTTTTTGGCCAAACAAGAAAACAAAACCACATTACAGGATTTAGGATAACCTTCAGGATCGTTGGTGTTGAACAAAAATATTTTCTCTGCTCGCTACGGTGGTCGCTTACTACTGAGCAAATTCTTGTACGATATTAACCGCTCCCAGTCTGGTAATGAAATGTAACCCGCTTCCTGCCATTTTTTGAAAAATATTACAATACTTGGAGATATTTTAAAACTGTGAATTTTTGAAAAAAAAAAGATATATTAAGTAATGAATTTAAGAAAAAAAAGTTTAATTTTGATAAAATTTTGATTTTAAGTATTAAAATAAATATATAGTTGTATGATATTAACAATAATATGGTGGTATCATGAAAAAATGAAATGCTCTTCAGGTCAAAAAAACAACAATTTTTTTGACCATTTGTTTGGCTTTGTGTTTTAATCGTTTAAATCCTGTGTTGTTATTGTTTTTTTTGCAAATGCTCATGCATGTGCTTTTTTTATGTGTGTTGTCGGTGCGTCCTTTGACGTGCATTGCGTTCAATTGCTAAGTGCAACACGGACGCGAAACTATTTATCGCCAGGGGGGGGGGGCAAAAAGGGGGTTCATTTAGTTTTGTGGCCAATGTATGGAATAAGGACGTAGCAGTAGTATAAGCATACTCCCTAAGTCTAGGTCTAAGCCTAAGCCTGTGCCTAAGCGTAAAAAATGAGCTTATACATAAGCCTAAGCCTACGCCTAAACCTAAGGAAACAAAGTTTAAAGTTTAAGCTTATTCTATTGCAGTCCCAAAGACAAATGTTCCACCCGTGATCTTTACATGGGCCAGTTTCGTTTTAGGCCGGTCCGGCAAGGGATCCAATATTTGGTAGCTAACACAGCTAACAATTTCAGATAACAAATGACTGCATTCAGGGGTATATACAGGGTGAATAATAAAGAATATATATTTTTTCCTAAAATTTATTAAATGAAACAAGTAAATAATCACTTTTAATAAGATTTAGAATAAGATTTTACTTGTAAAAAAACTTGGTTATTATAGATACTAAGTAAGAATTTTTTCATTAACCCTTTCTCATATGAATATTTTCAATTTTATATGAGATGTAATTTCAAGGTAAGATTCGATCCCCAGTCTCAAGGGTGGGATGCGATTACGATGACCACTGAGCCATAGGAGCTTGACTCTCGAGCCCGGGGGCTCTCAAGTCTTGTGGAGATTTTGCACTGCGCATATATGTTGTCAATGTTGAACACTGCTCACAGTGTGTTGTGTATTGCTCGTACATTATTGTATTTAGTTGCTCATAGTATACTCTATGAGTGAAAGGGTTAATAAGATTACTCACTCTTGGAACCAAATTTTGGCTACGCCCCTGTCTGAATCAACCGCGTTCAGATTGCCACTCTGAAGTGAAATGGGTCTCGCTAGCAGCGGTTTCGAAACCATACCAGAGAATTGGCGTGTCTTGACAATACGCATACCGGTGCAATGGTCTAAGCTTTCGATGCCGTTATATCTTTTAAAAATTTTACTGTCATCCAACTCTGTTCGTCGCCGCCCGTCGCTGTCCCTCACGGCGCGGTATCGCACTCGCGGACAGCGTCGCATGACCAGTATAGTGCCACAATAGGCTTAACGTTTTTTCTCAAATGAATATTTTCATTTTCATACGAGATGTAATTTCAAGGTAAGATTCGGTCCCCGGTTTCTCGGATGGGAGGCGTTTGCGATGACCACTGAGCTATAGGAGCTTGACGCTCGAGCCCGAGTAGGCTCTCACGTCTTGTAGAGTTTTTGCACTGCACATATATGTTAGAATTCTTAAACACTGCTCGCAGTGTCTGTGTTGCTCGGATATTACCAAAGGGTTCACAGGCAAAGGTGGATTTTGCGAAACGTATCGTTTCACGTTGTAAAAAAGTAGTTGCACTATGTTGCATTAATCTATATAATTAAAGTTAGAACGCTCCACATACGTATTTTGGGCACTGTTCCAGTTGATTTGTTTTAAGTATGCAAATTAATACTAAATATGGTTTCATCATCCATTAAAATTTTTAGTTACGCTGCGACTATTTTATTCAACATATGTTGCAGACGATTGCAAATATTGCAACAAAAAATTGCTTAATATATATTTTAATACAAAACGTTTATAACGTCCAACTTGCAGCTTGCATCCGCTTGCGTAACGCAGTGCGTTCGCGTGCATTGTTTGCGGGCTGCAAGCGACACAATTAATTATATTGAAAAAATCAAATCAGTGCATCATTACACGTATTGCTCGAGAGAAAATTATTGAAATTAAATTTTTGACTCAAAATTTAAAATGTCAACGTATTTAAGACAGATTTGTGCTCAAATTAACGAATTGGCTTAGGCTTAGGCTTAGAATTACTCATCGTTTTTGAAATATATTCCATATATAGGCTTACATCTGGTGTATCGAAATAATAAACTATATTAATCACTGACAGTTGTCTATTAAATATGTTTCTGCTAAATTCTCTGAGTGCTAATAATAGAGTTTTAGATTTAAAAACGTTGGTATCTCAGCCAACGTAAAAAACAAAACCCTAACAGCAGTAGAAGCAGATTATTAAGCGAAGGCCTAAAACCTAATCCTAAACGTAAGAATACGCTTAGACCTTAAGCCTAAGCCTAAGCCTACATGTAAAGAATGAGTTTAGACGTAAGCCTAAGCCCAAAAACCTAAACCTAAACGTAAGAATACGCTTAGACCTAACCTAAGCCTACACGTAAAGAATGAGTTTAGACGTAAGCCTAAGACCAAAAACCTAATCCTAAACGTAAGAATACGCTTAGACCTAAGCCTAAGCCTAAGCCTACAGGTAAAGAATGAGTTTAGGCGTAAGCCTAAGCCCAAAAGCCAAAGCCTAAACGTAAGAATACGCTTAGACCTAAGCCTAAGCCTAAGCCTACAGGTAAAGAATGAGTTTAGGCGTAAGCCTAAGCCCAAAAGCCAAAGCCTAAACGTAAGAATACGCTTAGACCTAAGCCTAAGCCTATTAAGCCTAAACGTAAACAATGAGTTTAGACGTAAGCCTAAGCCTAAAATCCTAAACCTAAATAAAAAATTAGTCTAAAACTTAAGCTTACTCTGTTGCAGTTCCGTGAATACACAGTCCACTTCTGATCTTTACATGGGTCCGGAATCTCTAATAAAAACATTTGCACTATAAATCGATTTTTTTCACATTTTAGCTTTATCGTAGTTGTTACGCCTGCGTATGAGTGCAATATGCTTATTGATTTTGTAATATTTTCAAGCTTCGGTGAGTTTTGTTCAGCTAATTTTTGACAGTTAACGGGTTTCGTAGCCAAAATTGACCCCCAGGGAGCCTTGACGACCCAGCCAAAATTTTATCTTTGGGAAGCGGTTTTGGGTCTTTTTGAATATTCTACCGTCAGAAAAAACTGTAACCACTGGTATATCCAAGAGGATTGGCATCCAACGCTAGTTGGTTCATCAAGAGTTTTTTGTAAAAATTATTACCTAAATCGTAGGGACACGGTAGTGTCACTATTATATGTTTCTTCCAAAAGTGTTCACGTCTCTCTTATGTTTCTATCAAAAGTCTATTATTTCTACTATTCTGTTTTGGTGGTATTTATATACAAACGTATGTCATTCAAGATCATGGCAACCGGTGCTCATGCGCTATATTTAAAGAAAAAACTGTCGAAGTATTAAACGTAAACGTTTTCATAAGAATCGGAAGCGCAAAGTTTCGCCTTCGTATTTGGATTCAAATCTTGTCGCAAGGTGTTCTACAGAACCGTAGATTGTAACAATCCAATTTTTTATGTGCTACATAAGTTATCTCAACCATATACGTTAAGCTATTTATTTAACGAAAATACTATTGTTTAGTACAGATATATGCGAAACATGTTAAGTGGACAATTACAAAAAACATTAGCTTATATATGATTACAAATTAGTAACATAGCTAGTTTTTTTGTGTATTTTTGCCAAGGCGCGTTTTTGAAAACCTAGACGTAACCTCAAGTTGTCGAAAACTGTTTATTTACGAGCTAGAACCTTATGGCTGCAAAGCTTTTCATTCAAAGTGGTGGCCCCTTAAAGTTTAACATTTTATTATATAAAACATACAAACCTTCTCCAAATTTGTGCAACGAATAACATTAGTAAAGCTTATATTTTGCGAATATGTGAATGATAGAGACTGTTTATAAATCTGTGCGTGTTTTAATAATTTTTTCGGTCATCTCTTGAATCGTTAGCCATGCAAATATGAAAATAGTACCGTTGAACTCGGCTCGTCGAGATCTGTGTGACGCCGTGGTGGATGCAGGAATTTCAAAAGGATCGGTCGCTCAACGTATAATACTGCAAAAAAGACGAGAGCGAAGTCGAACGCTAATTTAATGCTGAATCTTAATGCAAAACCTTTCTCTTGATTTAAGTTGTGGTGGTTCAGGCCGGAGTGGCACCCACTGCATCCGCCAGTGGTATGAGAGACACTTTTTATTCAATTCGTAGTAGGTGCCTAGATTTTACATTCGCGTGGGTTTTTTTTAAACCTAGATTTACATTTAAGCTCAAAGTTTACGCGTAAAGTACAGATATCAGTTTTGATTTACTGCTCGATGTATTATTGGTAGCACCAAGTTGAGCACTGAAATGTCCAAAACTCAGTTTAGAATATTTGAAGAAATTTTGACGTGCAAAATTAACACCATTAATTTAATAAGGTTCCCAAAGCAAGCAGTCTTTTTCAAAAACGTGACGCTGGAACACAGCGGGCTCTCATTATAGTATGAACCGGCCCAGATTTTTCAGGCCCACGCCCGGCCGCCTTAGTTTTTCGTTTTCGAAAAGAAAACAAGAATAAGTTACAAAGCAAACCTTATAGTTGCGGATTCGCAGTTTTGACTGGGGATGGAATTGCATTATTAGAATTTCTTGCACAATTAAGAGGAAACGAACAAAAGTGTGTTTCAAGCCATTTTCCACGTCCGCACGTTGATGCAAATGCGTATTCAGCATGTTTCACAAAATATTTGTTGCAGCCATATTTTTAAATGCTGCGCATTCCAATTATATATTTAACTCAATTCATGTGTGCAATACAAAATTGAAAGTATCGGAATCAGTATTCTTCCAAACTACCGATTTCAATACCGATACGGATGTATTGGTTCTACACTACTATGCAGCATAAAATCAGTTTTCACTAGAGCAACTACTTATCAATTGTATTGATTTTCTATTTGAATTCAAACAATTTATATAAATTAAAATATATTAGCATTATAAATTGAGCGAGTTACCTAATAAATAAAAATGAAATTAGGAAAGCGCGAGTTTTGTGATTGTGAAAATGTAGTTTTTAATTTTCATGGAAATATAGCTTAACAGTTCTAAAACAATTATAACGTGAGTATATATGACTTTAAATTTGACTTTTTCGCACTTAAGGTAAATTTACATCAAATTTCTTCATAAAGCTTAGTAACTAGAATGAAAAGTGCCCCGATGTGGCCATAGAAAACGATATGTTTCGGATAGTACGATTTTTAGTTCAATACCGCTAGTATTACCACTTCCATGCATGCATATAAAGTTTTAAAACTAGATTAATTTGATGCCGATCAGCGTCCTCCCGAAACACGACACAACAATACTATAGAATTAATAAAAGTTAAATCATTGAGTTTGATTGACTGCGTAACGGAAACATATCCGCAACTTTTTCGGAGAAAAGTCACAATAGATAGTAAAGTGTCCCGACGAGGCTATAGAAAACGATAACGCATCAAGTTTTGGAGCTGTATAAATTTTGTACCGTACAGTGCCCTCTCCATACTTGGCTAAACGGTACCCAGATTTTAAACTTTTAAAACATTAAAATATTATAGTGAGTACGTAGCGAAACAATATTTGCAACTTTGCTGACGAAATCTGCGTTGTATTCCAATAACGTCCAATGTAAAGATCAGGGGCGGATCGTTTTTCTGCGGGACTAGAATAGAATAAGCTTAAGGTTTAGATTAATTTTTTGCTTGGCTTAGGCATAGGATTATGCTCATTCTTACGCTTATGTTAGGCTTAGGAATATGCTCATGCTAACGCTTATGCTTAGGCTTAGGATTAGGAATATGCTTATAATACTCATCCGCTCATGTTCTTTACATTGAGCCAATTGACGAACAAACACGTTTTAAATATTGGGTCACCAGCATTTTACGCTTAATTTCTACTTATATACTCTTTTTAAAACCCAAAATTTTTCTGCATATATTCGAAACTTCAGTTTACTATGTGCAAGAAACTAATGTCACGAGTCTGTACTCAAATTTTTTACATCAACCATAATTCGTCATTTATATTCTAGTATTTATTTCTTGTTTTAATATTTCGAAACAGTGGATCACATGTCTGTTTGGCCGCTGTCAGAGAAAGTTGCAGATATGTTTCCGTTACGCAGTCAATCAAACTCAATGATTTAACTTTTATTAATTCTATAGTATTGTTGTGTCGTGTTTCGGGAGGACGCTGATTGGCATCAAATTAATCTAGTTTTAATGGAAATTGTAATACTAGCTGTATTGAACTAAAAATCTTACTATCCGAAACATATCGTTTTCTATGGCCACATCGGGGCACTTTTCATTCTAGTTTAAATATGTTGTCTAATAAATTTCTCATCTCTTATGACTGAGAATCGGTGGGCGGCATACTTATATCGCGTGGCGCCGTTCGTCGCCGTTCGTCGACGTTCGTTACCGTGCATCGCCGTTGGCTGCCGTCCGTCGCCGTTCGTTGCCGTCTGTCGCCATTTGTCGCCGTACGGTATCTGCGCAACGAACGATGATAGGCTGCGCCATCAAAGGCATTAACTTTGACCAAAATGCTATAGCACTACCCTCAGGGTTATTTTCAGCATTGGTGTGGACAGCGGCCGACCAATGGCTTGGCGATGAAATCGGCACATCAAAGCTTGGATCGACGTTCTATGCCGCAAATGCGACCACCGTTCAGATACAAAATTTTACAAGCACAACAAGTAAAATCTTATTGAATTTCAATACTACGCTTAGATTCAATAGTCGTATGATTTTGGTTTTATATGTTAATTGTCTTAACTGGCAAAGTAGTGGCCAGAATTTTAGAAAACAGGTTAGGGTTGCGCTATACTTTTGTTGACGTGCGGCGGCGTCCGTCACCTGTGAGGCGCCGTCCGTCACTTGTGAGGCGCCGTCCGTCACCTGTGAGGCGCCGTCCGTCACCTGTGAGGTGCCGTCCGTCACCTGTGAGGCGCCGTCCGTCACCTGTGAGGCGCCGTCCGTCACCTGTGAGGCGCCGTCTGTCACCCGTGAGGCGCTGTTCGTTATCGTGCGGTATTGTACGCAAGTAACTCACGTACGATAACGTATGGTGACGGACGGCGCCGTACGGATGCCGGATAGTGACAGACGGCGACATACGGATGGCGGACGGTGACGGACGGCGTCGGACGTCAAGTATAGCGCAACCTTTAACCTCTAGAAAATTTTCAAAGGGTTAATGTGTTACTAATTGAAAAAAATTGAAACTTTTGACAAATTTGGGGTTGATTTCATTACAAAATACTTACTACGGGCTTCGGTACACTTTTTTGTAATCGTTGGAGTTGAGCTTAGGTTAAACAAAGGCTTAAGTTAAATTCAACTTTAAACCTTCACTTCAATCTTTGCCAAATTCTAAGCCTAAGCCTAAGTCTTAACCTCAAACGAGGACGTGTGGTCATTAGTATTGATACTTTGTAGAGAATCATTAATATAAACTTTAGCTTTTTCTAGCCTAAAATACAAATAGACGACTTAATCAATAGAGAAAAATAAGGTTTATCTAAATTTAAATGTTATCTTTTACTTCAACTTTTAAAATTAAAGTTCACCCCTCATGTATACCTGGTACTGTATTTACCACACCCCCCACACACAATTCAAATGTGGGGGTAACTTTTCAGTTCATGTTACGTTGATAATTTAATACAAATGTACGTTATGCCGCAACAAAACGTCTCAGAATGTCGTGTAGTGGGGGCAATATGTTACTTTCCATTTAGGGGGGTTGCAGACCCCTGAACCCCCCCACACACGTTCAAGGGATCCTGAGCAGAATGATGGAGACCTGTTCAAATAATGAATTGCTTAGTGGAGCGTTTGTGGGGGTGATAACCCCCAATTTTGCATAGGACCCCTTTTACTTGCGGGAGATCAAGCCCCCCCCCCTGAAATCGAAATTACAAAAAATTTCTCCTTGCGGGGGGAGCATTGTCTTGCAGTTGGGGGAGTAAAAAGTGCATGCATTGCTGACCAGTGGATAGAGTATGCTTAAGCTTTAGACTATTTGTTGTTTAGACTTATATGGGCTCATGTATAGAACAGGGCCGGATCGTTCTCCGGAGGGGCTGTAAAAGAGTCAGTTTAAGCATTTGACTAATTTTTTTGATTAAGCTTAGGTTAAGGCTTAGCCTTAGGAATAGGCTCATCCTTACGCTTAGGGTTAGGCATAGGCTTAGGAATATGCTTATACTAATTTTCCGACCGTGTTCTATACATGGCCGCATCTGTCACCAGTTAGCGATAGGTTTCAAAGTGATGAGAACTCCTCTTAGGCTTAGGCTTAAGCTTAGGAATATGCTTATACTACTGTTACCCTCATCTATACATGTGGGCCCACCCAATTTTTTTTTCAGCCGAAAGTCATATAATTTCGTTTGACGATCAGCCAGCGAGTGCTGTTTACAGACGCATCGCTCATAATATCACAGGTCGTGAATGCCTGGTTCCTTTGTAAGTCCGAGTTTAACTCAAATCACACAGAGCATACCGACACGGACTATGGGTATAGCACAATTAATATCAATAAGCTAGAACGCCTCACATACGCATTTTGTGCAGTATTCCATCAGTTTTATATATTCTATAGAACAGATATGTTTAGATTTAGTGATGTTCTGTTTAGCCCCTTCTTTTCACATTGAGTTGCCCATAGGCAACTCAGCGCAGTGTATATACGTTAAATAGTATATATCGCACTGTGTTTAACAATTGCAACACGTATACATAGTACGAAATCACCACAAGATGTGAGAGGCGCCTCGGGCTCGAACGTCAAGCTCCTATAGCTGAGTGGTGATGGGAAACGCCTCCCACTCCAGTCACTGGAGTTCGAATCCTAGGATAAAAGGAGGTCTCAGAGTAAATAGAAAATATTCATGTGATAAAGGGTTAACAAAACACAGATTTATGTGCTTCACGTGTTTGTTTCGGCAAAATGTATGGGCCTATTTTGGAAATATATTTAGAGTTGCAAACACTTTTTATCGTTAACCAAATTTTTTGGGTACACCGGTTGCTAAATATAGTTTGCAACTGAACGGAAGAAGTACTTGTTATCCGAAGTCTGGTCGACTCGACAATGTATCCGATCATCATCATCATCAGGCGTTGGCTTAAGCTTAGGATTATGTTCAGGTTTAAGCGTAGGCTTACCGTTCCGGACAGTAAACGGGCGACAAATTGTCGGGCGACGAAGTGTCGTAGATTCTAAAATGCGGATTTTAGAACACGACGGACAATTAACAGTAACATCAACGGAGCGTGGCTGGTGGTCGTGTTGCCTTCGGATCGAACAATAGAAAACGTGTCGACGATCTCAGTTAAATCTTACTGGGGAACGGTAAGTTTACTGGGACTCGACCGGCAAACTTTCGCTGCCATGAGTTCCTAAACAGGCCCGGCAGGTTTTAGATGCAAGATCTGCCAGCCAGACTTTAGCTGTCTTGGGCAATGAAAAGAACTGGGACGGAACAGTATTATTAGCATATTCCTATGCCTACGCCTAAGCCTAAACCTAAGCGTAAAAATGAACATATTGTTAAGCGTAAGCCTAAGCCTAGACCTATGCGTAAAAATGAACATATTGTTAAGCGTAAGCCTAAGCCTAGACCTATGCGTAAGAATGAGCATATGCCTAAGCCTAAGCCTAAAGCCTAAGCCAAAAAATTAGTCTAAAGTTTAAGCTTATTGTATTGCAGTCGCACAGATAAACGTTCCGCTCATGATCTTTACACGAACCGCCCTCTTCAGCAAACCAAAGAAAATTTAGAGAAATTTTTGACACGAAACAAAAATTTTAGTGGGAAACGTTGGTTTAGCACGTATCCACGTATCCGAAAACAATAATGGATCATCCACGTTATAATGTCTGCGCAGAGATAAAAAACTGTCCAGTCTCTTCAATTCAACTAGAATACAAAACAGCAATGTAACGTGAAATTAGGTACAACGCAGAGAGTACACTGCAAAAAATGGTGAGTCAAATTGACTCCCTCCGAAATAGGCTCTATGGGACTACACAAATTGAGTCAAATCAGACTCCGCGAGAGTCAAATTCGACTCACTTAGTCGCACGTATGACTCTGGCGGAGTCGAATTTGACTCAGTTTGTGTAGTCCCGTAGAGCCTATTTCAGATGAAGTCCATTTGACTCACCATTTTTTGCAGTGTATGTTCCATCAGTATATATGTTGTCCTGAGTCCATAGAACGAATGCCAAGACAGTAGTCACCCTCTTTTTACAGGGTTCCGAAAACAGTTTTTTTACATCTACGGAAACATTATATAACGTGGATGACCAATAACAACTAAAACGTATTTTACCAATTTTTAACCCTAAATATCTATCTGGTGCCATGGAACACAAGTCTCGATCCAATCGAGAAGGGTTTTCAGCCCAGGCATAAGGCCACTATTGGCTGAGGACGAATTTTGCGACGCTGACATAAGTTTATCGGGGTCCACACTTATACTTATATGCTTCTGTGTTCAGGGGCTAATCGACTTGAAAAACGGTGTCGCTATACCTTTGATGCCGTCCGTCATGGTTCGTCACCCGAAATCGTACGGTGACGGAGGGTAACGGACGACACCGGGCAGCGCCCCCCTAATACTATAGAACGAAAATGCATTCTTCAACAGCGGTCTATTTGACAGGGGATAGAACCGATCCCCACGCGAAAATCATGGTTAGACAGGATAGGTACTTTGGCCCATGTAAATTTCAGGGGCGGAACGTTTTTCTGTGGGACTACAATAGAGTAAGTTTAAGCTTAAGACTAAAGTTTTTGCTTGGCTTAGGCTTAGGCTTAGGTTTAGGGTTAAGAACATGCCCATTCTTACGCTTTTAGGCTTAGGCTTAGGAATATGCTCATTCTTACGCTTAGGCTTAGGCTTAAGCTTAGAAATATGCTCGTTCTTACGCGTAGGCTTAGGCTCAGGAATATGCTCATTCTTACGCGTAGGCTTAGGCTTAACCTCAGCAATATGCTTATAATACTGTTCCACCCCTGTTCTTTACATTGGCCGACACTTTTAATAGGCGCTACAATAATTTACTTGATTGTAGACGTCAAAAAAATTTTTAACGTTTCCAGCACTTACGGTGGGGCTATATTTATCGTGCGACACCATACGTCAACAAAATTTCTGTTGACAGATTAATATGCTGTGCCCCCCCATGGGTCAATAGTCGTGGGTTGTGGTACAGTGACGAATGGTGAGGGACGGCGCCGGTACGTCATCAAAACTATAGAGTATCCCATAATGACGTCAAAATGGACGCTTTTTATCCCCTCGAAATCAAACCCTACGCCCCTGTTGTGCAAGTCTGCATTTCAGGTCAATGATACTGTGAAAGTCGGCGGTATATCAAAGGCTGCGGTCCCGTTTCAAACGTACCAAGAAATTAAACCCGATGCAAGCGCTCTGTACGGTTCCGTATCCGGGTATATCGAAATGTTATCATGGCGAACAATGTATATCCCTAAATTTACCCTCTACGCGAGTTCACTAAACAGTTGAGTCTTTTAAGCACACACCCCCCCTGTGTTGATGGTTGATTTAGTTTTTTTAGATAGCAATCATTGGTTCATGTAAATATCAGGGACGGAACGTTTTTCTGCGAGACTGACAATAAAATAAGTTTAAGCTTTAGACTAATTTTTTGCTCAGGTTTATGTGTAAGCTTATTTTTGCCATTAGGCTTAGGCTTATGAATGTGCTTATACTGCTGTTACGGCCGTGTTCTATAACCTGGCTCAATAACCAGTTGAAAAATATAATGTCAGCTTCAAACGAAAAGAGCTTTATCCTGTCAATGTTTCAGACAAAGCCAGTTTAATTTTGTCTGTTAATATTTTGCATACAAACTCGAGCCTATGTTACTTTAAGCGGCGTCCAGGTTTCTGGTGGGTCTATAAAACAGTAGGTTTAGATTCTAGATTAAATTTCGTTGCTTAGTCTTAGGCTTACGCTTACGAACACATTTCGGTAACGCTTAGGTTTAGGCCCAGAAATACACTTAATCTAACTGTTACGCCCCTAAAAGTATCATAGGCCCAAACTCGTTTGAGCTGTGAAAATCGTTGTAAAACCAAGAAAAAAATTTCAATATTTGCTTATTTTAAGATATAATTTGTCTCATATTTAAACCAGAAGACACTATTTTTATTTTTATTTTTTCATTTTTTAGATGCTTATATGGTAGTCGGCAAACGGAGCGATGTAATTTGGGGCAAAAAGGCTCATTTGGCTCACAAATGCATTGTCCGCGGATACGATGATCATTCTATGTAAGACTAAAGAAAATCACCGTTAGTGTAAGCATAAATGCAACGCTAAAAGCATTGTATATGCTAACATTCTCAATTGAGTACCAGGTTCAGATGCTTGGATCAAATTTTTGAAATTGTCGAATTTAACCCTTTGACTCATTGAGTATACTATGAGCAATTAAATACAATAATGTACGAGCAATACACACATTCTGAGCAGTGTTTAACATTTATAACATATATGCGCAGTGTTAAATCTCCACAAGACGTGAGAGCCTACTCGGGTTCGAGCGTCAAGCTCCTATAGCTCAGTGGTCATCGTAAACGCCTTCCACCCGTGAGACTGGGGATCGAATCTCATACCTTGAAATTACATCTCATATAAAATTGAAAATATTCATGTGAGAAAGGGTTAACCGTCGTGCCATTTTAGGTCAAATTTACGCTTTTGTCCAGGTTCCAAGTCAACGAAATGAACACAACGCAACGGGGTTTGGAAAAGTTGTTGTGTTGCATAGATGAAAACACAAATCCCACCTGGAAACTATTTTCAGCGGCAAACTTTTTATCTCATTGTCACGGAAACCTACTGAATACAAGTTCACTGGTGAATTCCGAAAAGGCGTGGGCCCAGGCCGTATGCTCGCCTTTCAGAAACGTTTTGGGGGGATACATAGAAACGTCACAATCTTTACAATGTTCCGCTGCTCACAAAATTGGCACATATATAGCATACAGTAGAAAAATAGCGTTTTTATAGCTTTTACCAGATCGTCCGTCGGCTTCCGGTCAGAAATTTTTGGTTCCGCCGGTGCTGGCCAGATTTAAAATTAATTGTACTGATTGCAAGGCGTACTAAGGTGAAAGTATTAGTTAACGAGCGAAGTGAGCAAGAAGCCAGACACATTTTAACAATTATACGACCCAGTTTTTTGCTTGAACCTAATTTATGGGGTGGGGGGCGTACATGGCGCAGATGAATAATATACCTGTTTTGAAATTTGTGATTGAGGCCCATGTATAGATCAGGGGCGGAAAGTTTTTCTGTGAGACTGCAATGGAGTAAGCTTAAGCTTTGGACTACTTTTTGCTCGTCTTAGGCGTAGGCTTAGGCTTAGGAATACGCTCATTCTTACGCTTAGGCTTAGGCTTAGGCCTAGTTTCAAGAATATGCTTATAATACTGTTTCGCCCCTGTTCTTCAGATTGGTCGTGATTTTTAAGGCCCGCTGAAATTCGTAAAGATTTCTACAATCAGTCGTTGTTGGTTGATTTGCCTGAAGACGTCAATTTAACCGATATTGATTTTATTGGCGTACACGATATGTACTATATGAAAGATTTAGGCCATGCCCATTTGAACTATATACCGCACCGGCTGCCAGCGTATATACCACCGATTCTGGTACGTTGATGTTCTACTTACAATTTTTGCGGGCCCGTAGCCAAGGAGGGGCAGGAGGGGCTCAGCCCCCCCTGGAAGAATTTTAGCCCCTCCTAGACAATTTTGAACCTTCCTTGAAACTCATTGAAAACCCTTGAATGCCCCTTCTAAAACATTTTTAGCCCCCCCAAGCAAGATGAGCTGGCTACGGGTCTGAATTTTTTGCAATTTTGCCACAAAAAACATTTTTAACGTTGGGATGTATTCGTAAATGTGTGTAGCAACTATCATCTGACTTGTCAAACAAGTGAATGGTTAAAGATTTGGTTCTACTGTTGTATTAATTTTGGCCCATGTAACATCAGGGGCGGAACGTTTTTCTGTGGACTTGAATAGAGTAAGCTTAAGCTTAAGCTTTAGACCTTTTTTGCTTAGCCTTATACTTACTTTTAGGCTTAGGCTTAGACTTAGGCTTAGAAATATGCTCATTCGTACGCTTATGCGTGGACTTACGCTTAGGCTTAGAAATATGCTCATTCTTACGCTTATACTTAGACTTTAGACTTAGGCTGAGGAATATATATGCTCATTCTTACACTTATGCTTAGACTTAGGCTTAGGAATATGCTCATTCTTACGCTTATGCTTAGACTTAGGCTTAGGCTTAGGAATATGCTCATTCGTACGCTTATGCTTAGACTTAGGCTTAGGAATATGCTCATTCTTACGCTTATGCTTAGACTTAGGCTTAGAAATATGCGCATTCTTACGCTTATGCTTAGACTTAGACTTAGGCTTAGAAATATGCTCATTCGTACGCTTATGCTTAGACTTAGACTTAGGCTTAGAAATATGCTCATTCTTACGCTTATGCTTAGACTTAGACTTAGGCTTAGAAATATGCTCATTCTTACGCTTACGCTTATGCTTAGACTTAGGCTTAGGAATATGCTCATTCTTACGCCTATGCTTAGACTTAGGCTAAGGCTTATGAATATGCTTATAATACTGTTCCGCCCCTGTTCTTTACATTGGCTCTAATTTTGAACATGCGTAATTGCAACAGTTCATGAAACCATATCGTTATAGCAGGCAGATTGGTGCATGTGCAATACATTTTTGATACTTTGGCCCATTGGGTTAAGGTTACCGTGCGCGACGCGGGTAAGTATCAGCTGCACAGCTTTCTTTGATAAGCTGGCTTGAACCGTTTGCCCTTCTGTGGCATTTATCACCAGTTAATGATTGGTGCGTAAAATTGCGCTTCTGCGTCAATGCGGAATTTCAAAATTTGATCTTGAGAGCCGAAATTAACTGTCGTAGCAGGGGCAGTTGCTTGTTTGAAAATATATTTGCGAACTGATAAATGGGTGCTTTGACGACTTCGGCAAGCCCAAGGCGGAATCATGTCTGATAAAACTGTGTGTTTTCTGATTGGTTACTTGATAGTATTAATCCTGCTTACAATAGGTGGCGATTACTTAGCCAACCAGAAAAATGTATTCGCATCAGCCAATCGTCTTTGAGTATTGCATTAAGGTGATAGCCAATCACAAGGCGTACACATGTCGCATAGAAAAAAATACGCCATGGGTTAGTCCAAGTCGTAATTACGCCCTGAACTAGCGCAATTCGAATTTGGGTTAAATTACGACATAGGCTACGACATATACAGTATGCTGAAAAAGAACCTCAGTATTTAATTGGAATCAACGATAATTCGTCATCGGAAATTTATTGTGAGTTAATTAATCAACTCACCCAGAGTCAACTCAACTCAGAGTGACAATCAACTCAATTCAGAGTGAGTCTATGTTCACTTATATTAATTGAGAAATAACCAACTCGCTGGCTGAATTGATTAATCAACTCATACGACTCGGCTGAGCGAGTTAACAACTGTAACGTTTCAGAACAGCAATGAGCTAATTGAATCATGGCCGGTGGAGTATGCTGACGTTGTGTTCGATGACGAATTTCATGTGGTTCTTGGACCGAACGGAGGCAGAAAAGGATACAAAGGACAAACAGGTACAACTTGCCAGATTTTATTGAAACCGGTAGGTGTTAGCAACGAACGCCAACAATTACTGAATAAGCAATATTTGAAGGCACCAAACAAGGCTTTAGTTTGAGACAGAATTTCGTTTTTATTTTTCTTCTATTATTGCAGTTCAAAATTGATATTTTTTGCAAATTTTTCTGAACACTTTTTGCATATTCTCAAATGCGTACAACATCTGTGGCCCATGTATAGAACACGGCCGGACTGCGGATATCAAAATTAGCACAAAAGGCTGATCCAATGCGAAAAATTCGCTGAATTTCCAACTTAATGATCCGTCGATTCGAAACTTACAACACCAAGTAGCAACTGGTAATTGGTGCTGCACACATTTGAAAATACTACACCAATACAAGGCGGTGATAAGAGGGGTTCCCACCAGAGTCCAGTCAGATAAAGTCTGTATCCGTAATTAGTAGTGCACGTCAGCGGATAGAGTCCATAAGTCTTAATCAAAGTTCATAAATGGGACCAAAGCAAAGAATGGTCTAGACTGCTTATTTATGTAACAGACACTTAGACAACCCGCATAAGTTTACTGAATCTAGAAAAATAATTTATCAACACAAATGCTGCGGAGTAAATCACCCTGTAAATTCCAGTGAGTTGATTGTTTGCCTCAGAGAGAGAATTGGTTATTTTTGGTCATTTCTGAGTTAATAGCACTTAATATTAACTCACTCTGAGCTTATTTAATTCAGGGCGGCTTGATAAATTAACTCAGAATGAGTTAATCCAATTCAGAATTCTGAGTTCTGAAAGACCTAATTCAGAGCTCTCAGGCTCCTGAGTGGATTGAACTCATTCTGAGTTAAAACCAACTCACTGGAATTTACAGTGGTTATGCCGAATGGAATATAAAAACAGTGTTTTGGTCGAACTTACAAGAGGATAATTAAAAAATAACAATCCGTAACCAAATAACAGGTGGGAGTGCCCTGGGAAGAGGCAAAATAAATATCAGTCCTCCACATATTCGGCTCCGTACAGTAATGGGTCAAGATTTTAGAAACGTGGCCGACTTTGCTACAGTAAACCTGGTCCATGTAAGGACCTTATATTTAAGGTCGCGTGCCACCACCTGATGTGTTCTATGTCAACGGAAAATTAGCTCCGACCCTTCGTGTAAAACGCGGAAAACGCTATACATTCAAGTTAGTTTTGATTAAAATTTTTGCAACATTTTCTTTAAAAATACACGATCCGTTTTGAAAATAGAACACTGTAAATTTCAATGAGTTGATTAATCAATTCAGCTTGCGAGTTGATTATTTCTGAATTAATATCAGTAAACATTAACTCACTCTTAATTGAGTTGATTCTCCACTGTGAGTTGAGTTGACTCTGGGTGATTTGATTAATTAAAACTCAGAATGAATTGAATCTACTCAAAATTTTGAGTTCTGATAATCCTAACTCAGACTGAGTGATTCGACTAATTCTGAGTTAAAATCAACTCAATGGAATTTACAGAGAAGCAGAAATATAGATAAATTTTTGGTTTTGGGCCAAAACAAACCAAAAAGGTTTAGTGAAAATTGGGCCAATGTATAAAAGCATTGGCACAATTAGCGTGAATAAGGTCGGCAGCTTAAGCATTGTACTTGTATAGTCATATTCGTGCTTTACCGGTATATAGCTTTATTACGATGTTGGGGGGAATAAAAGGCGAAAACGACTGCATGTCTGAACCAGAGCGATATAGCGTCATTGAAAGACGGACCTAGACGCGGAGTTGGTAGTTTCAACCGGTAACCGAAATCACGAACTATTTACAAAACCTGCTTGTCCTTATATGCACATGCAAATGTATTGTACCGTATGTATATTTGCTCGGCATCAAAGACCTGTGGGTCGCTAGTTCGAAACTCCCGCTTGAAGTCCCAATTCCTCTCCTAGAAACGAATAAATTTACCCATACGCTGTAAATTTCAGTGAGTTGATTTTGACTCAGAATGAGTTGAATCACTCAGTCTGAGTTAGGTCTATCAGAACTCAGAATTCTGAGTTGATTCAACTCATTCTTAGCAAAATTAATCAACTCACCCAGGGTCATGTCCACTCAGAGTGAGTATTAACTCAACTGAGAGTGAGTTAATGTTTACTGATATTAATTCAGAAATAACAAACTAGCTAGCTGAATTGATTAATCAACTCAGTGGAAGTTGCAGTGTATGATGATTATAGTTTTGACATTTTTATTCAAATATACTACAATTATGATAAAATTAATATGTTTTTTGTAATAATTTTAGAATTGCATGTGGATGGGAACACCAACTCTATATTTCAACGTCACCAAGAGGTGGTAACGAACGCGAAACGTTTGCTGATAAAGTAAGCAAGTTTATACTGTAAACTCCAATGAGTTCATTAATAAATTCAGTTAACGAGTTGATTATTTCTGAATTAATATCAGTATACATTAACTCACTCTGAGTTGGGTTTATTCTCACTCTGAGTTGACTTGACTCGGCGTGAGTTGGTTAATTAACTCAGAATGAATTGAATCAACACAAAATTCTGAGTTCTCATAGTGCAAAACTCAGACTGAGTGATACAACTCATTCTGAGTCAAAATCAACTCACTGAAATTTATAGTGAAGAAACGTATTGTCTGATTCATTTAATACGATTATATTCAAATATATATACGACCAACGTGCAACCGGATATTGGTTTCCGCAAAAAAATTGTGTCTGTATCCGTTCGTTTACCGGTTCGTAGACAGTTTTTGTTTCAAATTTCAAACTGGATGAACCGATTTTACTATCCGGTTATACGTTGACTGTACGAAGTATTGCCAAATATTGCTTTTACTCTGTACACAGCTGGGTAATAACTAATTCCTGTCATAAATTATATGACAGTAGTGACCCGAATAAGAGGAGAGACTGATATTTATTTGATCTCTTCAAAGGGCACCCCCTGTTATTCAATTACGGACTGTTGTTTATTTTAAATTCACGCTCCGTCACCCTTCGTTATTGATGTATATCCGGTACTGCAACTATCCATTGAAGTAAACCTTAATTTGTCAACAGCTTGAGCGATAATGCAAGGTTATTCAAAAGTTAAGTGCGTTTTAAAGTTTCGAACTCAACTGTATTTTGTGCTGGAGTCATTTATGGGCTACAATTAGGGATAATTTACATTTATGGCCTCTAATTAGGGTTTAGGAACTCTATCCACTTACGGAGCTTTATTAGGGATACGGACTCCTATTGATTGGGACTCAAATTTGAAACCCCCTCGTATTACACTCTCTTATTCGGGTCACTACTGTATATATATACATATGGCAGCTTTAAATTTAGGACACTTAAGACGATCCTGAATACATGTTCATTGCCGAGCCTAAGCCTAAGCCTAAGCCAAGCCTCTATATTTTGCAATATTCTTTGAAATTGCTTTCAGGATGAAAACATCTTCGCAAGGCAAACGGGTACGTTTGGCGTAAAGGCGTAGCCAGAGGGAGGGTCAACGATGCTACGACCCCCCGCCAACATCTTCGAATTGGTACAGAAATAGGGTAAATCGAATGGCAAAAAATATGCTGAATTCGGAACTTCACCATTTTACTGGTTCGAATGTTAATACAAAATGTTTACCAGCTGATGTTTGGTGCTACACACATTTGAGAATACGGACAAAACATTGGAAATCAAAGTTTTTAGTATTATTTAAAGTAAAAATTTAGCTTCACAAATGCATTTAAGTAAAAATTACTGACCACTCACACGCAGCAGATTTTTTGCAAACTTTGCAGAAACATTTTTTAGAAATTTGGTCTCGTATCAGCAAGTGTATACAAGCGTAACAGTCGATTAAGCGTATTCCTAAGTCTAAGACTAAGCGTACATGTTGCAAAAACGTGTTCCTATATCGTAACCTAAGCGTTGCAAAAATGTGTTTCTAAGCTTAAGCCAAAGCCTAAGCCTAAACAAAAAAATATAATCTAGAATCAAAACCTACTCTTTTACGGACCCACCAAAAACCTGGACGCCCTTTAAAGTAACATTGGACCAATGAGCGATATGGGGACGTCTCTCCATTCAAAGATTCTTAGAACGACTTGGAAAACCAAATTTTTACTGGCTATTGAATAACCTGGAAAAAATAATATTTTTTTTTGCTCGTCATCCTCACTCTTAAACAACTGTGGGTCGAAATTACCCCCCCCCCCCCGACACGTTGACCTGGCCACTCTCGTAGCTGGCATATTCCTTTTTACCCCCCTTGCATACATTTTTGGTGATTTCCCATCCTTTCGTTTTTTACAGAAGACGCTGGCAGAAGGTGCGCGTACGGCCTCAACGACCTGAGGTACGAAGACGACCCTGACGTTCCGACGGCAGAAAATTTCCACAATTTCGATGGATACAAATTGACTCAATTGAAAATGCGTTGCGAAGCGATCCCCAATGAATCCGGACGCAAACGATCGGCAATGGTCCATTGGACCCCTGACGATTCTACTCCGGATCGTGTCTATTATGGGGTAAACGCATCACCAGGCACCCTGGTACACTGGTACCTGGGTAGTCATTTGAATCAAACATATTTACTGAGCGAGTTTCACCTTAACTTTATAAATAAGTTTCACAACAAACGTTTTGAGAAAAGTTGTGGTCAATTTCAATTTTCACAAGGCGGGATGCATATTGTGCCACTTCGGCCTTACAATATTGAGACTGTGCCTATACAAGGCTTAGAACATTTGATATTAGTACCGGTCCAAGTTTAGTTTTACGGCCGTCCCGGTTTCTCGAGGGTCTGTAAATGAGTAGGCTTACATTCTACACCCACAGTTTTTAGCTAAGGCTTACGTTTAGGCTTAGGCTTAGGAAAACGCTTTTGCAACGCTTAGTCTTAGGCTTAGGAATACGCTTAATCTAATGTTACAGCCCTAAAAGTAACATTGGCCTTAGTACCAAACGCGCATCAGAAATGCACAACGAATATATTTTCTTCTGTGCGTTTTTTGACACATTCTTGCCAAGTAAGGCAGTTATGTAAAAATTGCAAACTTGCAATCATTTAGCAATATTTCCTATTTGCAAGTGTGTATAATCACAGTGTGTGAAACTTAGGAAAAGTTTATCTGTTGCTATTTGTGGTATCATGGGGTCTCGATGGTACCCCTTCTTTGATTAAGGAGGTAAAATTATGGCGGGTTTTGAGCCCTAAATCTGTAACAGAAACACTACGATGGACATTCTGCAAAACGGTGCTCGTATCCTGCCTGCTTTATTTGCCGTTTAAAATAAGCATTCGACCCTGCCCTCAATTGGAGGGGGTGCGGCAGAAGAAGACCCCCGTGATGCTACCCTGCTAAAAATCGCAAGTTTCACACCCTTACTTAATGAACTCATTCTGTTAGCAATTGCGACTATGTGTCGACATTTTTGGCCAATATAAAGAACAGGTGCGAAACAGTATTATAATCGTATTCCTAAGCCTAAGCGTAAGCCTAACCGTAAAAATGAGCATATTCCTAAGCCTAAGCCTAAGCCTAACCCAAAGCCAAGCAAAAAAGCTAGTCTAAAGCTTTAACTATTTTTGGCCAATATAAAGAACAGGTGCGAAACTGTATTATAATCATATTCCTAAGCCTAAGCGTAAGCCTAACCGTAAAAATGAGCATATTCCTAAGCCTAAGCCTAAGCCTAACCCAAAGCCAAGCAAAAAAGCTAGTCTAAAGCTTTAACTCTTTTCTAGTCTCACAGAAAAACGTTCCGCCCCTGATCTTTACATGGAGCACATTTTTTAAGCTTAATTTTCTAGGATCTGAACCAATTCAATATGGGCGGTGCAATTGAAGTAAGCAAAACCTCGCAGCCGAAACAAACTTCGAGAAGTGATGTAACAAATATTGCAGCTTAAACGTCATAAACCTTACTTACCAATGTTGCATTGTCATTCTGCAAATCATCTGTTATCAGGTTGACGTACGGAGTCAGCGTCATTGATCAAGTTTAACTGTTTGGTGCTAGCTCACTTTCCGCTTACACTAGGGTTAATTAACTGTAATAGAAGGCAAAAGTCCCCCCCGACACTAGCGGATCCAGAAGCGGCGGGCGAATGCCCCCATCAGAATTTTTTGTGTTAAAATGGTAAGGTCCCTACCTTACAATTTTTCCTCTCAGAAAATTTTTTGTAAAAAACAATTTTGCCCACAAAATTTTTTTGTAATACAAATCGTAAGGTCAGCCGACCTTACAATGCTTGAGTTTCATAACATTCGCCAGCCTGCCCCCAAGTCTTATATTTTTGGATCCGTTTCTGTTTCCAGAGTGTTTATATTACATAATATCACATGTTTAGGTGCAGGCTTAGGCATAAACTTAGTCTTATCGTCTGGTCTGGACTTATGCCCAGGTTCGTCGCGTGTGGAGGAACTTTACGCTGGGGTGAAGAAAACAAGTACCAAACGTTTAACTCAATCAGGCCCGCGGCCAGAGGGCGGACAGGAAGGGGTATGAGCCCCACTAGAAAATTTTCGCCCTTCCCCCCGGGCAAGTTCTAGCCCTGCGTGTAACCTTTGTGAAATCATGAAAATGCCTCCCCTATGTTTGTTTTGACTCCTTTAGGATGTCGACTGGGCAACGGGAGTGAACCTAATTGAAGTATTAAATTCGAACTTTTCCATAAGGTTGCTCCAAACCTTATCGCTGCCAAAAATTGAATTGTAAGTCTTAAAATTCTAAAAGATTACGAAAAATGAACAATCATACACTGTAAATTCCAATGATTTGATTAATCAATTCATCTAGCGAGTTGGTTATTTTTGAATTAATATCAATAAACTGTAACACATTGTGAGTTGAGTTGATTCTCACTCTGCATGTATAGAACAGGGCCTTAACATTTTCCGGCCTGGCTGTTAGAGAGCCAGCTTAAGCTTTAGCCTAACTTTTCGCTTAAGCTTATGCTTAGGCTTACGATTATGCTTATACTACTGTACCGGCCTTGTTCTATACATGGGCCAAATTTGTTTTACAAAAGCATGACATGTGCAACAGTGTCTGCAAAATAAATTACTGTATAAGCCATTTTTAATATGAAAGTTGACAAATTATTATTCAACTGATGATAGGTGCTACGCACATTTGAGAATATTTCCTATACTGTTTGCACGAAATGTGCAGTCTAAATTCAAATTATAAGACAATATATAAACATAATTGCATAATTGCACGTCTTCAGTGCCCAGAGCCGTATTGACGCAATTTGTACTGTATGCTATATAGCATATATTCAGTAAAAATTGCAGCGCTAATTTTCTGAGGGGTGAAAAATAGCAATGTGAGGCCAAACTAAAGAACAGGGGTGGAACAGTATTATAAGCAGATTCCTAAGCCTAAACCTAAGCCTAAGCCTAAGCGTAAGTGTAAGAATGAGCATATTTCTAAACCTAAGCCTGAGCCTAAGGCTAAGCCTTAGCGTAAGCCTCAGCCTAAGCAAAAAATTAGTCTAAAGCTTAAGCTTACTCTATTGCAGTGCCCACAGAAAAACATTCCGCTCCTGATGTTTATATGGACCCAAAGTAAAAAACAAACCGTGCCTTAGGCTTAGTCTTAGGCTTAGGGATACGCTTAATCTACTGTTTACGCCCCTAAAAGTAACAATGGCCCTTTTTGGTATACCTAAAGGAATCCATGTTGGATCCAGCAGAAATTAATATTTTCAAATCCGAAAACAAGGCCCTATTTACCGCCTTCGAACTTAGGGTTGTGGGGACGCTAAGCAGTACCCTACCGCAGTCATAATTTGGAAACCTAATTAATATTGCTAAACTGCGCCAAATCAGGTCAACACTGAAATGTATTTATCACAGAAGATGTATAGTAACTAAAGGTGTTAATTAACGTTCAGCTGGTTGATAGTAGACTTTCCTACTGTCTAGACGTAGTATTTTTTTCTAATTTAGTAAAATACAATTCTATAGACTAATTTAAACTGCAGATGGGTTACGCTATCATCAAATCTAGCGGCGCTTTTGAAGATTTACTTACCGCAAAATATGCTTATTTCGTATTAAGCTGAAATTGATACAACGGCTAAACGTCCAGCTTTGAAAGGTTATTATCGTAACTCAGGCCCGTACTGTATCGACCCGAATAAGAGGGGGAGGGGTAATAAGAGGGGGTCCCCATTTTGAGTCCGAATCAATTGAAGTAATTGACCGTCCCTCTGGCTACGCATTTACGCCAAACGTACCCGTTTGCCTTGCGAAGATTTTTTCATCCTGAAAGCAATTTCAAAGAATATTGCAAAATATAGAGGCTTGGCTTACGCTTAGGCTTGGGCTTGGCTTAGGCTTAGGCTTAGGCTCGGCAATGAACATGTATTCAGGATCGTCTTATGTGTCCTAAATTTAAAGCTGCCATATGTTTATATATATATATATATATATATATATATATATATATATATATATATATATATATATATATATATATATATAAAACGAATAAGAGGGGTTCCTATTTCGAGTCCCCATCAATAGGAGTCTGTATCCTTAATAAGGCTCCGTAAGCAGATAGATTCCCTAATCCATAATTAGAGTCCATAAATGAAAATAATGCCTATTGTAGCGCATTAATTTGAGTTCGAAACTTTAAAGCGTACTTAAATTTTGAAAGTACATTCCAAAGCATGACCTTGCATTATCGCTCAAGCTATTGACACAAGACAAATAAACGTTTAATTCAACGGATATATGCAGTACTGGATATATATCAGCAACAAAGGGCGGCGGAGCGTGGCTTAAAGATAACACTCCGTAACCAAATAAGAAGAAGGGTGCCCTCTGAAGAGGCCAAATAAATATTTGTCCCCTCCTCTTATTCGGGTCACTACAGTAGCCAGCTCATCTTTCCTAGTTTTCGGGTATACAAGGGTTTTGTTGACTTACAAGCCAGGTTGATATTTTTCTAGGGGCGGCCAAAATGTTTCCCGTTCGACTGAGCCACCCTGACCCCTGGCTAAGCGTCCGAAGTAAGTACAGCTTTTTGTCACTACATTTAGCAGGGCCATTGTTACTTTTAGGACCGTAACAGTAGATTAAGCGTATTCCTAAGCCTAAGCCTAAGCGTTGCAAAAATGAGTTCCTAAGCCTAAAGCGTAAGCAAAACACATGTAATCTAGAATCTAAACCTGCTCTTTTATAGACTCACCAGAAACCTTGACATCGCTAAAAGTAACATGGGCCTTTAGCAGGAAGTCAAGACTGCATTATATACACGTGTACATAAAGTGGGGACACGGGCTGCATTTTAGCTTACAAACGCCATAATTTGGGCGAGGGTACACCGGAGTATTAAGTGATACAGCTGTTCTTGGACCGCGTGGTGCTATAAACTGTAAAAAGTGGTGAGTCAAATTGACTCTCTCCGCAATACGTTTTTCCTGACTACACAAACTGAGTCAAATTCGACTACGCCAGAGTCAAACGTGCGACTCAGTGAGTCGAATTATATCGAATTTGTCTCTGGCGGAGTCGAATTTAGACTCGGTTTGTGTAGTCAGTAAAAGCCTATTTCGGAGAGAGTCAATTTAACTCAACATTTTTTACAGTGTACTGTTTGGCAACAGTACGGAATACGGACAACCTAGGAATTAAATGAACGGAAGCCTATTGTCGGCGAGTTGAGTTCAATGGTGCTTACCAATCTATCCGCAATCGCAGGTGAGGTTGAAGCGTTAAAAAATAAAACTTGAAAACAATTAAAATATTCAAAACCAATAGAACAAATACACTTCGTATCCGTTTTTCGGCAAGAGACACAAGTCTCGGCCAATGTAAAAATCAGGGGTGGAATATAAGAAAAAAATCTGTCCTGCTTCAAAGTATCAACAGCTTCATAGCGCCTACTGGGGTCAGAACACGTTGTTAACCCCAGCGCACTATGGTAAACTTGAAAATTTCGTAAACTTCTACCCCGCGCCAAGCCTAAGAAAACGCAGTTATCACCACAGTTTTACGTCAAGATTTAGTACTAAAATTGCGTTTGGCTTTTCGTTCGCGTCGGTTATGATTTCTGTCGCTTGTCGTGTCTTCTCCCATTGATGAATTTTGGATCCGGCACTGATTGATCCGTATGCCATACTGTGACGCGTTCACTTAACTAAATCTCTCCATTTCGCAGTATTTTTGGTGCTTATATTTGATAATTTTTTTGCTAAATACTGTAGTGACCCGAATAAGAGGGGGTAATAAGGGGGTCCCCTTTTAAGTCGTAATCAATGTCCGTATCCCTAATAACAGTCCATAAGCGGATATAGTCCGTAAACCCTAATTGCAGTCCATAAATGTCAATCATTCCTAATTGTAGCGCATAATTGTCTCCAGGACCAAATAAAGTTGAGTTCGAAACTTTAAAGCATACTTTATGTTTTGACATTAACATTCCAAATTATAACCTTGCATTATCGCTCAAGCTATTGATACAAAGCAAATAAACGTTTACTTCAACGGATAGTTGCAGTACCGGATGTATATTAACAACGAAGGGTGACGGAGCGTGAATTAAAACAAATAACAATTCGAAACTGAATAGCAGGAGGGGTACCCTATGGAGGGGCCAAATAAAATATCAGTCCCCCCTCTTATTCGGGTCACTACAGTACTAAAAGGAGTTCACAAACCTTCCAATGCATCCACTCTAGATCAGCGCTCCGTCATATAATTTCTAATAACGTCAATATTCAACGTCATCATATAACCCCATTATTCTTCAAATGCCCATTTGAATTATGACCGTTTGTTTGACTAATATTTGGCTGGGAACGCTTAGAAGACAACTGTACTATTTGCCAAGAATCTAAATTGACAATAGATTACTATAGGAAATATATTTTGCCTAAAAACCAAACAGGTTCAATTCGGTTTGTTTTATATTTAACCAAACCACGAGCGGTATGTCTTGTGGTTTGCCTACGATTGTGCTTTCTGGTTCATGTATAGATCCCGGCTAAAATTTGGTTTGTTATGCGGAGTTCACGTTACCAATTGTGCGTTTGGTACCTGTTTTGTCACTGTGCCCATAGCGGTACACACTAACTTTTTTGTTACCCATATGGATACCAACAGAAAATAAAATGTTGCACATAGCTAGGTTTTTGAAATATTGACCTACCCATATGGGTAGAGTCAAGCTGTCTACTCGCAGCCTATATAGATGTCAACATAATGCACTTTCAAGCTTGCGCTTTAAAACGACTCAGTACAGTGAGTTTTGTTTTACAAGTCTGGTTTAGTCTTTTTTACAATATATCTTTGGAAAAATCTAAAAAATTACGCAAACTATAAATATTGTTAAAACAAACGCAAGGTACCCATATGGGTAACAAACCGAAGGTTAGCTACCCATAGCTACATACGTAAGGTACCCATATGGGTAGTAGCTAGCTAGCAACCTATTCATATAGGTTGTTTCTACCTCCTGCTATGGGTAGGTGACAAAACAGGTCCCAAGCGCACAATCGGTAACGTGAACCTCGCATTAAGCCTATGGGCGAAGCGCCCAATGTTACTTTAAGGAGCGTAGCAGTAGATTAGCGTATTCCTAAGCCTAAGCCTAAGCCTAAGCGTTGCGAAAGTGTGTTCCTAAGCCTAAGCCTGAGCCTCCGCCTAAGCCTAAGCAAAAAAATGTAATCTAGAATCTAAACCTACTCTTTTATAGACCCACCAGAAACCTGAACGCCCCTTAAAGTAACATTGGCCGCCGAAGCGATCACCTATGTCTTTGTTCGGTCAGGATCTGCTCCATACCTATGAAGCAGGATACACTGGGAATCATCTGTTTCCAGCTCCGGTTAAATTTTAGCCCGAAGGTTCAGGCACTTTCGGTAGTGAAAACCATAATTGTTGACAATGCATCATATGTTTGTTAACGAATTAATCATTTTATAAACTGGTTAATTTTGCGTCACCTGCGACTCGAACGCAGTTTTGTTGACCTCTTTGACCAGTTTTGGTATTTTTAACCTCCGATCGCACCCTGAGATATGTAGTTTTTTTATAAACCGTCTGTGATTTCATAGAAACCGAAACGAATGTCAATTTTAAAGTTTTTATTTGAAGTATTTACCGATAATGAATACACAAATTTGTAGCCAGAACGTTGATTTTTAGCAACGAACGATTTCAAGTAATCGTCGTTGAACGCCAGGGTGGAACTGGAGGTGACAAATGCCGGAGACGGAGCCGGAGCCGAAGGTCAACGAAACTTGCCGGAGCCGGGGCCGGAGGTGACACAAAACTAGGTTGTAAAAATAATGGCTATTAGGTAATTTTAGCCAATATCTCTAATATGTTGTTAAGTTGTTTGGTTTTACGCTAATTTTCTGCGAAATTTCGGAAATTCTTTCCTGAAAATTGTAACAAAAGTAAAACAAAACGCGCTAAGCAGATAAATTTTGAAAAATTATGCAAGATTTTACTACCAAACCCGGCAAACTTGAACCGGAGCCGGAGCCGGAGGCAGACCTCCGGTTGTACCCTGTTCAGAGTCATAGTAACCAGAACAAAAATTTTGGCCACAATGTTCTAAAAGAGTTTATTCTTATCATCTATCTAAGAAGTTCCGATAGCCGATACCACTTTTTTCTATTTTAAGGTTTAAGCGCTATTCACACGTGCAAGTATTTGCTGCGAGAACTTGCATCTGAAACTTGCACGCAGAAATTGCATTTTTTCATCAGGCAATGAGAAAAAAAGCGGTTGCAATAAATTCGATGAATTTAAACGGTTATACACACATGCAAGCAAAGTTTTCAGCTTTGATTTTTCATGAATTAGTTGCAGCTGCAAGTTTTTCGACCGGTTTTTTTGACAAAACTTGCAAGTGCCAGTTGCAGCTGCCAGTTCTCGCAGCAAAAACTTGCACGTGTTAATAGGACTTAACCAATTACACCGTTTGTTAGCGAAAGTCATAACCAATTACAAGAGGGACAGTTTCGAACTGTACCATAGGTTGTGACCGGTTTGTTTCGAGGTTTGTTTGGTCAAAAATCTACAAACCAAACAAATTTTCAACCAGAAAGCGCATAGCCAATCAGGTCACTTTGAGTGCAAAATACTAATTACAGATATTTCTCTTAAAAAATAAATATGCAAAACTAACCAATTAATTTTGAAAAATTCATTTTTAACTCTTGTACGCTTCCGCATCACATATTTAAGGTTGAAGCTTAGGCTTAGGTTTTAGACTTACGTAATGGAGGTTTAGGCAAAAATTTACGTTTTAACTTTTAGGATCAGGTAGCAATTTTTCCAAATTTAAGTCGCTTAGCCGAAGCCTGTTCTAGGATAGCATATATACAAGTGACGAAAGTATTGATCAATTTTAAAGAAGATATTATACATAGTTCTCAAAGTTAATAGAATTTCGGAGAGCCGCGCGCCGCCGACCTTCGTATCTCGACAGCGGCCCATGTATAGAACAGGACCGGAACAGTAGTATAAGTATATTCCTTAGCCTAAGCCTAAGCTTAAGCGTAAGCCTAAGCCTAAGCCTAAGCGTATAGATGAGCCTATTCCTAAGCCTAAGCCTAAGCCTAAGGCTAAGCAAAAAATACCTTGTCTAAAGCTTAAACTGACTGTATTATAGCACCTGTGGAAAACGATCCGGCTATGTTCCAGACATGGACCACATCAGTCATCAGGTTGTGCCCTGTTAAAATAGCGCAGTCGTCCTTATACAGACGCAGATCCGTAAATTTTGGACGATGGCCGGACTGGCAAATGTTATTAAACGCAAAAATTGTAAGGTTAGGGCACTTATCATTTTATCACTAAAAATTTTCTGAGTGCGAAAAATTGTAAGACAGCGAACCTTACCATTTTAACACAAAAAAAATCTGACGGGGTGGCATACGCCCCTCTCCACCTCCCCCCCTGTGAATCCGGTAGTGTCCTAATAGAATTAGCTTTTTACCGCTCGCACACCGTTACAACAACTATTGACGGGGTTATACTTGGGATGCAGCAAAGGACGGCAAACGTCGACGCACCTGAGGAAAAAAATTTTGTTTGCAATTTGTTAATCGACACCGCAATTAACATGCACTCCCATATAAGTCCAGGAGACTCCGGACGTCCGTGAAATAGTCAAAAAGTATTATATAGCGCCACGTACAATTGGCAATTATTGACGTCTGACTCCCTGGTGATAGTATAAATGCGAAACATTCGATTCGCGTTAAATTTTCGACCATTCTTAGATTTTCTTTTGCGAACTTTTTGTCCAAATATATGATTCGAAACTTCTCGATATATATTCTAAACCCCAATAGATTTTTAATGTTTCGAAGGTTATAACTGAAAAATGCTCGGATTATATAAGTACTTGTCATTATTATAGCTATTATTATTACTATTATTATTATTATTATTAATATTATTGTTACTATTATTATTATTATTATATTATCATTATTATTTGTTATTATTAATATTATTTTATTATTATTATTATTTTTATTATTATTATTATTATTATTATTATTATCATTATTAATATTATTATTATTCTATTATTATCAAACTCAAAATGAGTACAGTGCTTAAGGCTCATAATTACTACCGCAATAATGCTGTCTTTAGTTTGTAACAACATTAAGAAAATAGTTGCAAAGGTCAGATCTCCAACTTTCGTTGTTTTCTTTGGGGGGTTGATTATTACAGAGTAGAATTACAATTTTATGCTTACGTCTGAAGCTCGCAATGTGTTTTCTAGCCAAACAGATGAATAATATGGTCCATGTATAAAACAGGACCGGAACGTTTTTCTGCTGGGCTGTAATAGAGTCAGTTTAAAGCTTTAGACTAACTTTTTTGCTTCGGCTTAGGCTTAGGAAATATGCTTATCCTACTGTTCCGTTTCTGTTGTATACATTGGCCAATAATATAAATTGTAAGGTTACGACTCGAATTCAAAATTTTTACGCTTTTGATGCAATTGGCCAATTTTCACAATATAAAAAACTTTGCTAAAAACTGTACTTTTAAACTGTATAATTTCGAAATACAAACAGTATCATATTCCGCTCGAAAATACTAAATCCACCGCTGATTGGCCAAAAATTACGGTCTATTGAACCAATCAGTAGTTCGCATTCTGAAACATTTACCCGCAGTCAAATCGTTCCCCGTATAAAAACCCGTCACGTGATTTACAGCAACAGTCAGCATATAAAAAATTGACTTATAATAGAGTCTGTTTTGATAACCCCACAATTCAACAGCCTGTGGTATCCGTAGGGTTTTGTCCAATCCAGCAATATTGACCCAGTGCAACGATGATGATACCATTTCATGATAATTTAAATGCTTCCTTCAAATCTTTAAAGCGTATGAAAAGCCTAAACAGCCCGATCCAAAAACCCATGCCAGTTTTCTTTCCTGCTTTGGCATCATGAGTCTAAATCAGAGCGGGATATCAGGGTAGCTATGTCTATCAGGGTAGCTATGTCTTCTAAGATGAAAATAAAAAATTTATTTTTGTTAATAAATCTTATATCTTCGCTGAGGCATTTGATTTTCAAACAAAACCGATATATGACAAATACAATTAGTGCGACCAACCCCCCAATTTGAATCTGGCAACGCCAACAGCGCGTACGTTTGGCACCTGTGCCAGTTTAATTCTATACAGGGGGGGGGGGTAATTTTTTTGTTGGTCTAAAAATAATGATTTTTATTTCTAGCGCTTGCGGCGACAACAACCTGTTTAAGATAACTTAACTCTAGGGACGATATTTAAACGGTTCGTAGAATGCAAAAGAACCTATTTATCTACCAGGTTCAAGTACATTTTCCGACATGACCTTAGATCTAAAACTGGGTGTATCCGGTTCCGCGAGGGCAGTGAGTATTTTGGTTCTGTGGGGACATCAATTACTCGAGTATATATGGTTTTATGTCCGGTTGTCTTAGCTATCATTTAGCCGTTATCAAAAAATGGTCAGAGTCATTTAAGGGGAGGGGGGTGGCTTATGCCTTGTTGGATGCTGCTCTTAGCCTATGCCCGATTTGCGGCACGTTTGAAAAACGTGATAAGCTTCTATATTCAACAAATTAGACAATAATATATGCATTTTGTAGCAAGATTTAAAAATTGAGAGAAAAACATACTGAACTATTTTTGACGCTTAGGTAGCGTTTGGTATTAAAAGTCAAACTTTCAAGAAAAACTCATAGCTGACCCCTCAAACCCCAAGTTATGGGGGTTATTGGTTTTTTGGCCCATGTATAGAACAGGACCGGAACAGTAGTATAAGCATATTCCTAAAAGCCTAAGCCTAAGTTTAAGGCTAAGCCTAAGGATAAGGATGAGCCTATTCCTATTATTAAGCCAAAGCCTAAGCCTAAGTCTAAGGCTAAGGATAACGATGAGCCTATTCCTATTATTAAACCAAAGCCTAAGCCTAAGTCTAAGGCTAAGCCTAAGGATAAGGATGAGTCTATTCCTATTATTAAGCCAAAGCCTAAGCCTAAGCCTAAGCAAAGAGTAAGTTAAAAGCTTAAACTGTCACTGCCCTGCCGGAAAACGATCCGATCCTGTTCTATACATGGGCCATTTTAATGTAGTGGGTTGAGTGTTTTTTAATCGGTGAACTTTATTACACATAAATACCAATGAAGTACGTTAAATAATGCAATCTATGTATCAAAAGTGGACAATGATCGCTTTTACAACGGTGTGCAACTGGCAGGGTGCAACCGGAATTCCAGTTCCGGCAGGGAAATCCGGTATTTTTCGCTATCCGGTCCAGGTATAATAAATCCGGTATTTTTTGACCGGAATTTTTCGGCATTTTAAGTGTTGAAAATGGCATATTATTCTAACTTGTTTTTCTAAAATTGTCTCAGTGTGTATTGCCGAAATTTTCAAGTTGTACCATACCCCAAAGATTTTGTCATTGTATTAAATGGTGTGTTTACACCATTTAAAAGCCACGAAAAGCGTTAAATATGAATTTTTTAGGTAAAAAGATTTTTTGTTTTCTGGTTCCGGCCTTGGTTCCGGTTCCAGTATCTTTTCAACTTTTCGGTTTCGGTACCGGTATTTTATAATTCCGGTTGCACCCTGACAATTGGGTAAGCACATGCTGTGTACAAAATACACCTAGCGCACGGTGCGTTTTTGCCTTGCTCTCTAGTTTAAGGGGGGCGCAGTTGAACGATAGTCTTCAATTTGAACGTTAAAACTTGGTCGCTCCAGACCCGTAGCCAGCTCATCTTGCTAATGAGGCTAAAAGTTTTTCAGGAGGTGCATTCAAGGGGAGTTCAATAACTTGCAAGCAAGGTTATAATTTTCTAGTGGGGGCCAGAAATTCTCCGGGGGGAAGCTGAGCCCCACTGGCCCCCCTCTTGCTACGAGCCCGGGTCGCTCTGATTATAGTAAAACGCTATCTATATTTACATGCTTACAATAATATCAACCGCCTAAAATAAACCTAAGCCTAAGCGTAAGCGTTGCAAAAATGTGTTCCTAAGCCTAAGCCTAACTCTAAACTTAAGCAAAAAATGTAATCTAGAATCTAGAATCTAACCCTACTCTTTTTTGGACAAACCAGAAACCTGGACGCCCCTTAAGTAACATGGGCCAATATGTTAATATTCGAGTGCGTAAATTAGATATCAGGTCAAGCTCAAAACAAAGCATAGTTGTTAGCTAAAAAGCGTACCGCTGAATCAAAGCTTTAGACTTAGCCTTGAAAGAACTTAAGCCAATTTCGTCCGGTTAATATACTTGCGGACCAATCTAAACGGAACAAAAAGGCCAATGTATAGAACAGGGCTGGAACAGCAGTATAAGCATTTTCCTAAGCCAAGCCTAAGCATGAGCCTATGGGTAACAATGAGCCTATACTTAAGCCTAAGCCTAAGTAAAAAATTTAGTCTAAAGCTTAAGCTTACTCTTTTACAGTTCTGCCGAAAAACGTTCCGGCCCTGTTCTACACATGCGCTAACAAAACTATAACCATGTTCATAACCCTAAGCCTAGTGGCTGAGCTGGCTACCCGTCTCGTCTGTATTCAAACTGGCAAGTATTCGGTGAACAATATTCTCACGAATGCTCAAAAAGTTAAATTAAATTTCAATTTTTTTTAAAAGTTTAGACTGGTTATGGTTTCCGTTTTAAAAGTGTCCACGCGTTTTATGATCAGATTTATTTTGACAAAAACAGTTTATAAAATGTTTAAAAGAAATGATTCTAAGAAACGTTGGCTTTATCGTCGCAGTGACTTTACGGACTCTATCAGCTTACGTACTATTATTAGGGATTCAGACTCTTATTGATTGGGACTCAAAATGGAAACTCCCTCTTATTACCACCACCCCCCATCTTATTCGGGTCAATACTGTAGTCGCAGCAATTTTACAAGTTGCTTACTGCGTTTGCGGGGCCGTCCAAAGTCCTGAGAGGCCCCAGAAATCCAAAAATGATCATATTGTTTAAATGAGTAATGTAGTGACTCGAATAAGACGGGGGGGGGCTGATATTTCTTTGGCCTCCCCAGAAGGAACCCCCTGTTATTCGGTTACGGACTGTTATTTATTTTTAACCCGCCCTCCGCTGTCTTTTGTTAGTTAGACCTAAACACCAATGAATTAAACGTTTATTTGTCTTGGTGTCAATAGCTTGAGCGATAATGCAAGGTTATACTTCGGAATGTACTTTCAAAACTAACGTACGCTTTCAAGAATTGAACTCAACTTTATTGGGTCCTGGAGTTATTTATGCGCCGCTACAATTAGGGATAATTATCATTTATGGACTCTAATTAGAGTTTAGAGACTCTATCCGCTTACGGATTCTTATTAGGGGTACGCACTCTTATTGATTGAGACTCAAAATGGGACCTATCTATTATTACACCCCCCATATTCGGGTCACTACACTTCATCATGATCATCTTCTCGAGAACGCTAGTGAGCGAAAAGACCGACAATTCAGTATTAAAAGACAAAAGTGATTGACTCTGAAACCGGATGGAATCCAATATCCGGTTTCGGTAAAAATCGGTGTCGGTTTGTGTTATTTTTCTGCTCAAAATTAAGTATGAATCACATATACAAAAAACCTCAATGCATCCGCTTTTCTGTTTCTTCAAAATTTTACACATCCCGGTAAATATTTGCACGCCTCAATTGTAGTGCTAGAAAAATACAACATCTTTGAAACGTTGATACTTCAATATTCGTTTTCTGTTTCCGGTTCCGTTATTCTGACCACCCCTACTATCCGTTTCGGTTATTTTAACTATACGATACACTCTGCACTGAAAATGTTTTTTTTTCGCTTCAACGCTTTTACATCAAATGCTACTAGTGTGAAATATTGAAGAATTAATAGTCGTTTGTTCCGGCGTAAACCGGATATTGGAACGGAAATTCAAAATTCACACTCGATAGAGAAGTCTTGAACGGTTTACTGTAGCGTCAAGATTTTGTTTTTGTCATAATTTGATATCGAGTTGAATTTAAAGCCACAATAGATGTAGTATTTTTGTTAAAAATTCTCGGAAACTTTAAATGGTAAAAACACTTGCCAACTATGCTACTGTATAGAATTGGGATTATAGCCGTCATTCAGGTGCAGTGAAGGCACAAGGACCCCATCCATTCATTAGGGGGCCAACGCTAAAAGTCCTCATTTTGGCACACTAAAAATTTTTGGGCGGACCACAAAGTTATACAGATGTCAAAATTTTTATTATGCCCTCCCTCGAACCTGTTTTGGGGGGTGAATTCATCGTAACGAAGGCCCTGTGCAGTATACGCGGTGTAGCTTGTGTATGTGCGGAGTGTGTAATGTTATGATACATACATCCTTGTGCACCGTATAGTACCAGAGGAAATTATGATATCAGCCGCGTGGTGTGTATAGCGCGCTTGACTCGCGAGCGAGAGGTTCCGAGGTTCGATTCCCGGCGTGACTATATGTGTTGTAGAAATTTACGAGACAAATCATGTATATTCGCAGTACTTCGGGAAAAGGGGTCGTCCCGACCGTGCAGTTCAGTTGAGGCGTTAGGATAATCTAATCAGAAAGCGCCCAAACTTTTTCTATTAATATAAAACTCGGGCCAAAGTAAAGAACAGGGACAAAACAGTGTTATAAGCATATTCCTAAGCCTAATTCTAAGCCTAAGCGTAAGAATGAGTTTATTCCTAAGCCTAAGCCTAAGCCTAAGCAGAGCAAAAGAACCAGTCTAAAGCTTAAGCTTACTCTATTGTAGTCCAACAGAAAACGTTCCGCCCCTGATTTTCACATGGGCCATAACTCGTGTGAAAATTAATATACATTTTTGATCCAAAAATAGGTTCGCTTTAAGGTTTCAAAAATGAAACCAGTTTTAGGTTTCTTATACCTAATGATTTTCGATGAAAATTTAAAACCTTTTCTGGTTTAACGCCATACCGAATGGGGGCGGCAGATGCGTTTCCCGTTAATTGATATTAATTGTTGGCACATGTAACAGGTGTCTTTTGAAACGAACGGTTCACCCATTCAGCTTTTAGAGCCAGTATTTTTGCTTGGTTTTTTTCGGTTTCGACCCCAATTAATTCAAATCCGTTAGCGAGCGATTGCGTTAGTTTCAAATATATTTCGTTAATAAACAAACTAATATCAGCGAATTTATCGCTTGAGGGACAACAAAAAGTACATAATAGTAAACTTTAGATTTGATAATAATTATGCTATTTTATTTATTTCGGAATTTCAATTTATATATATTTATATATTTATTTATTATTTATTTAGTTATTTACTTACTTATTTATTTACTATTTATTTATTTATTTATTTATTTATTTTATTTATTTAATTATTTAATTTATTTATTTATTTATTTTCTTTATTTATTTATTTATTTATTTATTTTTTGGATAAACCAATACATGACCTTGTACTATTCAGCTCACATTTCCACTTTGGCTCAAGTTTAAGTTAGGAAAAATTTACCTACGCCTAAACCTAAACTTAAGCGTGAATGTGGGGAAACGTACGAGGGCCACTTTTCGGACTTTGGGACACTGTAAAGAACATGGGCGGAACAGTAAAGCATATTCCTAACCTAAGCTTAAGCCTAAGCCTAAACCTAAGCCTAAGAGTAAGAACGAGCATGATACTAAGCCTAAGCCAAGCAAAAAGTTAGTCTAAAGCTTAAGCTTACTTTTTTGTAGTCCCACAGAAAAACGTTCCACCACTGATCTTTACATGGGCCCTAAGTTGAATAGCGGCGATGGTAACCACCTCCCACCCAGAATTCGGAGTTCGAATCCTGGCTTGAAATTAGATATCAGATAAAATAAAATATTCATGTGAAAAAGCGTTAGCCATTTAAGCTTTAGTATATATGGTACCACACCATGCGTATGGGGCTCACGGTTAAGGGTATTAATTAGCGAACAATGGCTAATCATTACTGGTTCGTTTGGTTTAAGCTAATTATCTAAGATTTAGATACCGTAGACCCAACAATAAAATTAAAGCATGATAACCTCCAAATGGGCGTGGCTCATATTGTCAGTTGGTGATAGGTTTTGTAACGTTTGAATTCATGACTGAAAAGCTTCAAAATTAACCTTGTTATTTTTGGCAATTTTGCCGTTTGTAGATTGGCCGTTTGAGTTGTTTCTACTATGAAACTGGTTGTTAAAGGTCTGAATACGAATAGACTTGTGTAGAATTCTGACACGACCACATATAATTTCAACTGAGTTGATTTTAACTGAGAATTCAGTTGAATTCACTCCGAAGTCAGAGTTCTGAATTATTGTCTTTCAGAACTCAGAGCTATAAATTGGTTGAGCTCATTGTGAGTAGTCAACTCAGCCGGGATTAAATCAACTCAGTTCGAGTCGACGTTTCCTGTCATTAACTCATAACCTGAAATGACTATTTGCGTTCTCTGACTCATCGGAATTTACAGTGCTGCCAAAAAACGTTTTAGGAGGGTGCAGTCGAAAATTATTTCGAAGGAACATGCGTAGGTTCACCCATAGGAACAGGGTAAAAGTTTCAAAAATATTCCGGGGGAACAATTAATACGTATTCTGTATGAAATCGGTGTTATGGGTATTAATATAACACTAATGCCAAATCCTGTAGCGAATGCTTAAATATTGCTGTTAAGCGTTCGTTTATTGCAATTATGGACATTGCAGTTGCAAACACTCCTATAAATTGTAGTCGATGAAACTTGTACATGCGAATAGGGCTTTTTACGCTTGGTCCAAGTTAAGGGCCGTCCCGGTTTCAGGTGGGTCTCTAAAAGTGTATGCTTACATTCTAGACTACATTTTTTGCTTAGGATTAGGCTTAGGTTTAGGAATACGCTTAATCTACTGTTACGGCTCTAAAAGTAACATTGGCCACACGCTTTATCTTAGCGATTACTGGTAGCCTAAGAGTAGTTTTAGAAGTGTTACAGCAGTTTGATGATTTATCGTAGATTTGAGGGACATCGGAGTACGAATTGTTATCCGGGTGTAATTGGAATTCCGGTTCCGGTAGGCAAATCCGGTCTTTTTCACTATCCGGTTCCTGTAATATAAATGCGGTATTTTTTCACCGGAATTTTCCGTTATTTTCGGCAATGAAAATTGTTCGCATTCGAAAGTTTAAGAAAATATGGCATATTATTCCAACTTATCTTTCGAAAATTATCTGAGCGAGTATTGCCAAAAATTTTCAATTGGCATCATACTCTATAATTAAATCGTACGTTTTCCAGCTACTGCATTTGTTTCAGCATTTTAGCGTTCTAAAAGGTGTATTTTCCACCATTAAAAGCGATAAAATATCTTTAAAATAAATTTTTCGGTAACAAGTGTGCGACGTTTTCCGGTCCCGGCTTTAGTTCCGCTTCCTGTATTTTTAAGTTTCCGGTTCCGGTATTCTAGAATTCCGGTTGCACTCTTGATATATATGACATTTAAGCATTAAAAAATTTCTCAAAATAAATTTTTAAGCTATAAATTAATATAATGAAAATATTTTTTTTGCAAATACTGTATCAATCAAGGCAATCCTACTACGTCATGTGTTTGATGCTGATACTGTTATTTCACCGTTTCGTATCCCAAGACTTTTAAAGTCGGATGTAATATTGAAATTTGTTCCAAAAGTCGATATTTCGAATTTAAAAATTAATAAGATTCCTAATAATGTTACACCTGTCGCAGCTTACATTTTTTGACTAAAAATAGATTCTTAACTTTGCCCAAACCATCTGTTTCTATTTCATTAATAGCTCGTACAGCAAGCGACTGACCTGAGGTCGAAATTACCGGAGCCGGAAATCGACAAATTTTGCCGGAACCGGACGCGAAACCTGAGCCTGAGGTGAAATGATATTAATCGTATAATAAATGCGTTGATGAATTTGCCCAATTTTAACAATAAATTTATAAAATGTGGCCAAATCATTGCGTTTAAGCTTTTTTCGACAATCTCAATAATTAAACGTTTCAAATTACCTTAAAATTGTAAGTAAACTCACTAAAGAACACAAATTTAATAAAAATACGAAAAATTTCACTGCTAAAATACCCGGGACCTCCGGCAAAAATTCTACCGGAACCGGATGCAGATATCGGTTGTTGTACAGATGTCACCGCACCCAGCGCCTCCGAATCTTAGTAGAAGTTAGGTTATAGTAGCTGGGATCACATTTCTGGTGTGAATGTGTGAGCTTTCGGGCTGCACAGAAATTTTTGGGTCAAGATCTTGGCGGAGAGACCCCGAACGGGCTGGTGTCGGCAGACACAGCCTTGGTTCGGAAGGTTCTGAGCTGGAAAGAGCGGCCCTTGAAGTATCGGCGCTTTGGAGAGTTGCTGCGTGGGTATGTGCACAGATTCAAAATCTGCTTAAAGTTTCAAAAAGTATAAACATTGCAGATTGGTCCTGGGTGAGCTGTGGAGGCTTCCGCAGCTCAATATGTATAGAAAGAGTTGCAAACTATTCATATTCAACGAATCTGAACGGGATATAAATGTTTTCAGGTCTGGATTGGTTGTTGTAAAAGATGTGAATTTTACGGAAAGTTGTCTTGATCTGAATTTGGCTTAATTCAGATATATATAGTGTAAAACTTTGTAAAAGGTTGTGAAAAGTGCTGAACTTGATAGAAACGGTTAGAAAACGCTATATTTCGTCTAAATTTTCGAATTCTGCGCTTAGGAAAACCTATATAAAATTTTGGAAATTATTATCAAATTTTATAGATAGCTAGCTAATAAATAGTGGTGCGAATAACGTTTGGCTTGCTGCGCGGAAAACGTCATGTTGTTTACATGTATTTCTTAGGTTTATGTGTGAATTTGAATTTTTCTTGTTTTTATGTGTGTGTAGGTGTTATCGGATTCGGAATGATTTTGGCTATAAGAACCTGTTATGCAAAATAACCGAAAATTCTGAAAATTTTCGGTGACTCCGCCAAGAAAAGTAGTGTATGCATGTGTAAGGTTTGAGGGAAGTTGGTTTTCAAGCAAGGTGAAAGAGTTTCTTTTCAGAGTGTTACCAGTTGATTTGGTATTAGTATTGTGTGTTTTCCAACCGCACCAATCTAGGACCCTAGTGATTTCTTCGCGTCGCGTAGGTTTCTGTTATTTGTGTGCTAATCAGGGCAATGCATAGATTCTGCACATCTAGAGACGTTAGGCCGTCGCAATCTAATTGGTCGTGGGCCACGGGGGCAGATTGGTGTGGCTGGTCAGTGGCAGAGTCACCGCTGTGGGCGGGACTCTCGCGAGCTAACCCGAATGCCCGGCCGCTGCCGCGGCCGGAGTATGCGATTCCGGAAGTCGTGGTAAGACTATTTTACATTTATACTTGTATGTTTCTGTTAGCCTTGTACAAAAGTGTAGTAGCTCACCAAATAATTGCCGAAATTCAGGCTACCCTCTAGGTTGTTACGATTATAGTTTGTTTTTCAGCTAACTTTTTGATCAACTAATATAAAATTTTGTGGTAATTTCGACTTGACTCAAAATGGCTGAGCAATTAGCGAGCAGGGCCTCATCGCCCTTGAATCCGAATGCGCCGGAGTTCCAGCCCTCGACCTCTGAAGCCAGGTGGGTGGCTTCCCACCTGACACCGGAGGTCGAGGCGGAATTAGAGGCAATGCAGTTGCGAAACGCCGCGGACGACGCACGCAGGGTAATGCTGTTTTTGAGTCAGGTTTAGCAGTTTATCTTGTTCGTAGTTAGTAACCAGTACTAAATCTTTTTCTGAAGTTTTGTTAGTTGCTAATAAATTTTCTAACTCTTGAGTAATCCTGTTAGCTATTTGATAATTCATCTGCTTCGCGTTGCTTAGGCTTAAGCGATCCACCCGCATGGTGGGGACCTAAGCCTAGCTCCCTCTATACATAGTATTTATCACACACCTTAGGCTACACTAATTCATTTCAGACCGGTCTGTACTCTGTGTCCTAATTTCGTTCTTATTTTCCAAGTCTCGTTTTTCTGATGTCTCCGCTGGGTCGACCCGCCTTTTTCTTAGTTTCCTGAGTGCTGGTCTAGTCACCCGCGGGTCGCGTAAATACATTGCTTAGCGTGTATAAGCAACATGGAGTACGTATTTTAGTCTTGAAGTGAATTGGTGCCAGTTAAGTATTAAGAGTATTTTATCGATTTAGCAAGTAGCCCGCAGTCGAAACGGAAATAGTATTGAAAATCTTACTTAGCTGATGCATAGTTTATGAATGTTGAAGTCGATTATAATTAGCAAAGCGTACGCGTTTTACCTAAATTTGCGATATTGTGCCAATACGTTATGATCAGTGCGAGCCAAAATTCTTTAACAGCTCGCTAAGCCTGTTTAGCTCGCTGTTATCTAATTTTACCCGTTGTCACCTAGCTTGGTGACAGGTGCTTTCTCTAGTCAGATTCCATCCACCGTTGTGACGGCCTGGTTGCATCGTTGTCCATGGGCGATTCTGAGCATTAGCGGCTTGTGGCTACGCTTAGGCTTAGGGCTGGTGACTAAACTTAGCCACTTTGGTTAGTTACTCTTAGACTGGGCGGAGTTGCTTTGCTCAGAGCGCACATGAGTGGCGATATAGCTCAGGCCGGGAGACCTTTATGTTGGAATCCGCGTAACTCTCTCGTGTTGGTGACCTTCGGACTTACCTATCCCAGTCACGGGACACCGTAAAATTGAAAGAGAGCTATCTAATTTTCCATCATAGGTCAAAAGTTGCCGAGGATAGGCGGCCATAAAACTTTCAGACTTATATGGGGGCTACTCCGCTTTCGTATAAGATCACCACACGGGGGGGTTGCATGGCCCAATCCCGATTACATACTATCCCCGTGTATATACATAGGTTATTCGCCCCTAGTATTTAACCGATGTAAATATTGTACATAAATGATTGATTTAGGTAAATAGCAGCCGAAGTAACCAGTGATTTTCGGTAATTGTAGGGTGCGTTTTGGCAAGTAGTGTGGCTAATGCACATTAACCTAAACAAGATCAGGAGTTTTCTTTATACATAGATCGGTTCTTTTTATGTGTCACATTTATGTTTTAGTTCAAAGAGGAGAATAGACAGCGTAAGCGCAAGAAGCGGGCGGTTAGCAAACACCCCGGAGGACCACCAATGCAAGCAAAACTAACACGCACCGCTAGCACTGGTACAATCACAGAGGCGCTTACACAGCAGAGACGGGACGAATGGGCGCGAGTTTTCTACGAATCAACAGCGCCGTATTGTCATGATGATCCGGAAGCAGCCGCGGCGGCAGTCAGGGCGCAGGACGAACCGGCGATAGATTTGGCTCCGGACAGCGACATCACGGAGAAAAGAAAGTAAGTATGGGTACCTCAGGTTGTACACCTTAGGGCCGACGCTTAAGCAACCGTCCGAGGGGGGTGCTGTCATATATGTATGTATAATCTTTCATTACGAGCGGCTACACAAATATGTACTGAAAATCTAATGTGTAACGCCTCCCGCTCGATATGTATGTATGTATATGGGCTACATATATGGGTATACATTATATATATAACTGTCGTGTACACGGTAGTGTATACGTTTCCCGTATATGTGGTATAACTAGTGCATATGATATATATTGTGGTGTACATAGCTTTGCACACCAACGTACGGGTAATTAACGATACGGACAACAATTTTTGATTTCAGATGTCGAAATGGTTGAGTAGTTATAACCGGGACCGTTTGCACAGTCGTATCGGTTACGAAGTGTAAACGAAAACATATGCATTGCAAATAACGACATAAGCTACATATGGGTATCCCCCTAAAGAAAGGGGGATCGTTCGTCACGATCCTACAAACTACAATAATATAAGCATGGGTATTCCCCTAAAGAAAGTGGGATTGTCCACTACAATCCCAATACTCAAATACGCAATTTATTGATAAAAATTTGTGGTTGATAACGGGCTATGCTGACAAACCGCTCCTTGATCCTACGCTCCTTTTGCTCCTGTTAAATTTAGTCATGACTTTTCTATGCGAAAAACGCATAGTAGGAGGACGATTCGTGTATGTAGAATATTCAAGTACAGTTGGTCTTTACATTCGTTCTAGTGCAATTATCGTTAATATAGCTTTTATTAGTGATCTCATAATTTGTTTCGAGCTCCATTATTTCCCAGTATTTCCACTTAGTAGTATGGCCTCTAGTATGCGTACAATTCCATCAGTACAAGTTCCTAGCAGGTCAACGACGATAGAGCGTCCATTAGATGGTTTTAATTTGCCGGTAATGGAGGAGAATCCAGCCCCACCAGAGTGAACGATATCTGCAGCTCCACCGGGACAAACCGACATTGATACGGAAATATCGGAACGAACAGTAGAACAGCGTCGTGTGGTACAAGACGTTGCTCAATATACGAGTACTAATGAGTGGTTGGTCCGGGCCCCGGTAGGTACCGCGGTTCGTCGATCATCCGAGTCAGCAATCCCATTCAACATCCAGACCCGCAGCCAAACACGTCGTCTGGCTGAGGGTGCAGTAGCACGAACGGCAACAACTACGCTGTTAGCAATCCCGGCGCCGATGACGACAGCATTGGTGGCGCAATCAGCAATAGCGTCGAATGTGGTAGTGTCATCGATGTCGGTGGCACCACGAATAGTGAACGTATTGGAAACTGGACTAGGAGCTAGACCCAGGGTTCAAGTAACTACTGGAAACGGTACCAATTACGGTCAGTTTGGTCTGGAGCTTGAAGCTTCGCTAAGTACTGTTGCTTCACTTACTAATAACCAGCTAACTGGCATACCAGGACTAACCACTAATATGAGAGATGTTCAGTATGATGACAAAATGAGAATAATTAGGGAGCAACGGCGGGAGGCGGCGGTCCAGGCGGCCATCCTCACGGAGTGTCGTCAGTCCCTGGAAAGCTTAATGGCCCAAGTAAAAGATATGAGAAGAACACATCTACCGATTCATGAGGTTAATCAGTACGTACAAAATACGGTAAAGCAAACCCTTGCGATAGAACAGCCACTAACACGTGAAGTAGAGCAGTTGGCCGTACGGCAGTGCGGCCAAGATCAATCAATAGCTCAAAATAATGCACTTGTAGTTGTAAGCGCACGCAATAGTACTCCCATACCACCTTTATCCCCACAAAACCTGATAGATACTAACGAAGTTGAATTGGAAAATCAGTTGCGTCAGGCTCCAAACCAGCCATCACCCGGAGTACCGCAATTACAGGCAATGGTAAACGATTTACAAACTCAAATACAAACATATGCAGATAATCAAAATCGTTACCGATCACAAGGCCCCGTATCCCAGGCAATTACACAGTTACCGACAAGAAATCTAGCTATAGGCTCTGCCCAACCGGTAAACTTCAATGATCAGTATCAAGATATACGTAATGGTGAACAGTATAATGGGTATGCAAGAGACACAACTCCAAGACGAACTTGGGGGCGGGGAGCACGCGGCAGCGTGTTCCCATTCGCGTACTAATGC